>BSBK01005719.1:0-222500 GCA_027943335.1 Chamaecyparis obtusa
GCTTTGAACCAACATCTTTCGAACTAGATGCACCTCAGGCGGAAAGGTATGCCAAGTTATTGTTGATGGGGTAGTTGTGAGAATATGGTAGCTAAGGAAATGGTAGAGAAATTAAATCTGCAATGTGAGAAACATCCTCATCCCTACCATATTGCATGGTTTAAGAAAGGAAATGAGGTTACTATTGATAAAAGATGTTTGGTTAGGTTTACTATAGGAAAAATCTATAAGGATGAGATATGGTGTGATGTTATTCCCTATGGATGCTTGTCATATTTTGTTGGGAAGGCCATGGTAGTATGATAGGAAGATCATGCACGATGGAGAGAAAAATACATATACCTTTTGGAAGGATGGCTCTAAAGTGACTTTCTTACAACTTAAGGATGAAAGGAAGAATGAGACCATGTTGTCCTGCAAAGGATGTTGTCAAAGAAATGAAGGTGACAGGTGCTGCTATGCCATTGGTAGTAAAAAGGGGAGAAGAACTAGAAGACATAATACCACATGATGCAGCAAAGATACTAGAAGAATTTTTTGATGTTATTCCAAATGAGCTACCTGATGGTCTCCCACCAAAAAGGGATATACAACACCATATTGATCTGATTCTCGGAGCAACTCTTCCTAATCAAGCAGCTTATCGACTGAACCCAATACAACATGCAGAGCTCAACAAACAAGTAACAGAACTAGTTGAGAAAGGCCTAGTTAGAGAAAGCATGAGCCTATGTGCTGTGCCAGCATTGTTGACCCCAAAGAAGGATGGAAACATGGAGGATGTGTACAGATAGTAGAGCAATTAATAAGATTACTATCAAGTATCTGTTTCCTATCCCTCGTAAGAGGATATGATGGATGAATTAGCAGGGGCCAAATACTTCAGCAAAATTGATCTACGAAGTGGATACCACCAGATTCATATTTGTGAAGGAGATGAGTGGAAGACATCTTTTAAGACTTGGGATGGTTTGTATGAATGGATGGTTATGCCATTTGGGCTTTCTAATGCACCAAGTACATTCATGAGATTGATGAATACTATTTTATGACCCTACATTGGTAAGTTTGTTGTAGTTTATTTTGATGATATCCTAATTATAGAAAAAATAAAGGAGACCACCTACAACACTGAGGATCATCCTGAGTGTACTGAGGAAAGAGAAGCTCTGTGCAAATTTAAAGAAGTGCAGATTCATGCAAAATAGTTTGACTTTTTTGGGCTTCGTCATTTGTGAAGATGGTGTTCAGATGGACCCTGAAAAGGTCAAGGCAATACTAGAATGGTCTAGTCCATCTAGCATAACAGGGGTAAGGAGTTTTCACAGATTGGCAACCTTCTATAGGAAAGTTCATTCAGAATTTTAGCAGTATTGTAGCACCCATCACAGATTGTACGAAAGGAAGGGAATTCACATGGACAACAGATGCTAATAGAGTTTCCAATTCTTGAAGAAAAGGTAACTGAAGCTCCTATATTGGCACTTCCAAATTTTGATAAAGTATTTGAAGTAGAGTGTGATGCTTCCCATGTGGGATAGGTGCTATTCTTAGCCAGACAGGTAAACCAATAGCCTTTTTAAGTGAAAAGTTAAATGCTGCAAGGAAGAACTATTCTACCTATGATTTAGAATTTTATGCTATTGTTCAAACCTTAAGCATTGGAGGCATTATCTGGTCCCACAAGAATTTGTATTGTTTACAGATCACTTGGCCCTGAAATATGTGAACACACAAAAGAAATTGGAATAGTAGGCATGCTAAATGGGTGTCTTTCTTGCAAGGGTATAATTTTGTTTTGAAGCATAAGTCTGGAAAGTAGAAATTAGGTTGTCGATGCCCTAAGTCGATGTGTTACACTCATAACTACAATGGAATCAGAGGTCATTGGTTTTGATGCTATTAAAGTTTTGTATGAGGCTGATGATGATTTTTGGGAAATTATAGAGAAGATTAAAGAACCAGGAACTAATCTTTTGGATCACATGAGAGGAGAAATACTTTATGCATGATGGTTACCTCTTTAAAGGGAAACAACTTTGTATACCAGCTGGTTCCATGAGGGAAAATATTATCCAGGAATTTCATAGTGGTGGTTTGGCTGGTCACTTTGGGAAGGACAAGACAATAGCCTTGGTTGAAGACAAGTACTACTAGCCAAAACTGAAAAGGGACGTTACTAAGTATGTGGCAAGGTGTAGAATCTGTCAAGTGCTAAGGGTCACTCCCAAAACACAAGATTGTATACACCTCTACCTGTACCCATCAAGTGATGGATAGATGTGAGTATGGATTTTGTATTGGGGCTTCCCCACACCTAGCGAGGTATAGATTCTATCTTTGTAGTTGTTGATAGATTCTCTAAGATGGCTCATTTTATTGCTTGTAAAAAGACTAATGATGCCACCAAGATAGCCAACTTATTTTTCTCAGAAGTTGTTAGACTCCATGGCATTCCAAAGACTGTCACTTCTGATAGGGATACTAATTTTTTGAGTCATTTTTGGAGGACCTTATGGAAGAAGATGGGAAACACAGTTGTAGTTTAGCAGTGCCTATCATCCCCAAACTGATGGGAAAACTGAGGTAGTCAATCAGAGTTTGGGAAACCTGTTACGGTGTATTGTTGGTGAAAAGCCCAAGCAGTGGGACTTAGCATTGCCTCAAGCAAAGTTTTCTTACAACAGTTCTGTTAACAGATCAACTGGAAAGTCTCCTTTTCAGATTGTATATGGTAAGAATCCTCAAGGTGTTTTGGACCTTGTACAACTCCCTATGCAAGACAAAATTAGCGATGATGGGGAAGCATTTTCTGAACACCTTCAACAACTTCAACAAGTTGTGAGGAGTAAATTACAGGATACCAATGAGCGATATAAGGCTGTTACAGATGCCAGTAGAAGAAGATAGGTATTTAATGCAGGTGATTTGGTGATGGTGTACTTGTGGCGTGAGTGATTTCCCATTGGCACATATCATAAGTTGAAATACAAAAAGATAGGTCTTTGCTGAATTTTGAAGAAGATCAATGATAATGCTTATGAGGTTTGTCTACCAGATGATCTTGACATTTCTCCTATCTTTAATGTTTCTGATCTATATGCATTTCATGGAGAACTACCTAAGCCAGCCAATACAGATGAGGTGGATTGGCATCACCACCTTCCAAGAAAAAAGAAGGAACAGATTGCCCACATTCTGGACAAGCAGTCTGCAATCACCTAGAATGGTCATTATAATAGGTACCTGATTCAGTGGGAGGGCTTACCAACAACAGATAGCACCTAGATCTCAGAATGGGAAGTGATGAAATTAGACCCCACAAAGTTGTAGTAGTTCATAGACAACCACCTGCAGGAGCTACATTCCTTTAAAGAAGGGGAGAATGATGCAGGGCCCTCCATAGGTCATCATCTCATACAGAAACTTCTGGAGGCCATAACTTTTGACTCGGGTCTGGGTTTTTGCTAAAAAAATTTGGGTGCGTACCTCAGGTGGTGGCATTTGTTTTTCCAATGGATCTCAGATTGATTGGGGTCCATTTTAGCACATTTTCAGGAGCTGAAAGTTTCATCTCGGGCTCCGAAATCAGCTTTTAGTGTTTTTTCTCTAGTTTTTAGAAAGTTCTATTTTGTAATAAATTTGAGTTTATGTTATCAAATCTCGGATATTAGTTGGCAATTCATTCTAACTTAGTCGAGGGCATGTTTAGGGCAAATCTTATCTTTTTAGGTGTTGTTTCAAAAATTACCAAAAATGGCAAAAAAACACCTGTGGAAAAAAACTACCAAAAAGGGTAATTTTTGGATTTCTTGTTTTTTCTAGTTTTTTGGTTACTTAAGAGTTTGCAGCGAATTGTAGAGGTAGTCAGTGATGAATGAAAAATATTGAAGGTTTCAAATCTGTGTCTTTATCTGGTAATTGAATATTATTGTTAACAGAGGATTGTGTGTTACATCAAAAACCCTAATTTCTCCATTTGGGGTTTTGCAAGTTTGGCCTTGAACATGCTTGAAGAGATTCAACAAGTATACATACAAGTGTACAAGGGTGTATATACACACACAAGTGTGTATATACACTCTTATGTACTTGTGAATATATGCCCAAATTCACTGACGAAAGAAATTATATAGATTTACAATAGCCTCTCCAAGCATTTGAAAATACTCCATCCCCATCAACCGGCAAGGTAAGAACAGAGAGAAACCGATTTAAATCTTTCATAGTTTTTTTTTGTTTAATATTACTACAATTTTACATGATAGCATTCTGATTTAAATTCTCTATCTAGAATACAAATTTATTCATGATTTTAAAAGAAAATAGTCATTATTCATTTATTTTTCCTTATTTTATGATGCAGGAGCATCTCGGGTCCTTGGCAATCCTATGTCACCAAAACTAATTTGGAGTTTTTCTGTGTTGCTCGGTTCCTGCTTTGATCGAGTTGGTTAGTAGTTGGTCAATTTCATTTGGTTACTGAGTGTGGTTGGTTCTCACCTGTGCGGTTGGTTGTTTCACTGGCACTCAACGTTGCTTGTCTGCTGCTCGGTTATCCTTGCTCGCCAATAGGTTTAGTTTTAGTTTATGTTGTGGCCAACTTGTACATTTATGTTGGGTCATAGATTTAATGTTGGAATCCATCATTGGGAAGCATGTGGTCCTAGATCTGACCATTCCTTCCATTGATTATGGATCTGAAGGCTGACTCAGTTTGGTAGACTCTTGTATAAATGTAGTTGTTTGGTTGTAGTTTAAGAGGCAATTTTAGTAGAACATAGAATTAGAGATTTTGACAGATCCTCACATGTTTGAGGACCTATATATTTCATTGTAATATCTAGCCCTAACCAGGAAGGCCTTACAGCCTGGCATGTATCATTCTATTTGATGAAAATATATGAAAGATCTGGCATTCTCTCTCTCACTATTTTTGTTTGTTTGCTTCCGCATGTATTGAGTAGGCTTAGATCATTAGGGTGTGCCATTATTTGGCCCCTCTTGCTCCCTTCCCTTGCATGAGGTGGTATCAGAGTGAGGTGAGATCTTAATCTAGGTCTACAGATCTAGGTTTGCAAGTTCCTCTTGAAGCCCTAGTTGATTGTTGTGGGGTAGCAGATTGTGGTCTGACCTGCAATTGCAGAGGGTTGTCAAGATGGTTCATGGGAGGCACAGATCCAGGATTGGTAGATATGCTAAGGTAGATTGCTACTAGGTTAGAAGTTGTTGAAATAGCCCAGAGAAGAGGCAGACATCTTGAAGATATTAGTGATGATGAAGTTGAGGAAGAACAGGCAAATGTAGAACCTGCACCTATTATGGATCAAGGTGAAGAAATATTTGTGAAGGCTTTGACAAGTCTGAAGTCAACACCAAATTTCAATCCTCTTGAGTATGGTGGAAAGCTAGATTCTGATGAATTGGTGGATTGGATCACTGAGATAGAAAAGTATTTTGAGTATGAAAAACATTCCTGAAGACAAGAAGGTGAAGATTGTAAGCACAAAGTTGAAAAGTCATGCATCCTTATGGTGGGAACATCTGCAATTGGATAGGAAGAGGAAAGGAAAAGACAAAATCAAGGTATGGAATAAAATGGTGAAAAAATTGAAAGGAAAGTTCTTACCTTGTGATTATCAGATTAACCTAGTTCGGTGAATGCAAAGTTTGAGGTAGAAAGATAGCTCGGTAAAAGATTATATTGAGGAATTCTATAGGTTAGATATCATATCTAAACATGATGAAGATGATGTGGAAAAAATTGGTAGATACCTGAATGGTTTGAGAGTTTCCATCCAAGAGGAAATTAGTATGGTCAAGTTGGAGAACATTGAAGAGGCTTGTCAATTTTCTTTGAAGGCCGAGGAGAAATTAAACAAAAGACATGAACAAAGACAAAGAGGTCAAGGTGGTAGATTCTCTAGAGGAAGAGGTAGATCTAATGGTGAAAATGGTATATCTAAACTAGAAAAGGAAAATCTGGACAAAGGCAAGACCGAGTGGAAAGGTGAAAGTTCATCTAGAGGTAGAGGTAGTAACTACCGAGGTGGTTATGGTAGAGGAAGTTTCTGAGGAACTTTTTACAATTATGGAGAAGAAGGACATAGATCTTTCAAATGTACACATGATGGTAAGAAGGCTGGTAGCAATAGAAATTCTTTGGTGCAAGAAGAGTCACCGAATGAACCTAGGAAAGAAAATAACTTGATGGTAAGGAGAGTACTATGGAATGAAAGCAAAAAGGAAGATCTGGTAAGGAAAAATTTGTTCAAGACCATATGTAGAGTTTCTTATAAATTTTGGAAAGTAATCATTAACAGTGGTAGCTCGGAGAATCTGGCATCTGAGGAGATGGTCACAAAATTGTAGTTGGAAAGGTTGGTACATTCAAAGCCCTATCAGATTTCATGGATCAAAGATGAGCATACACTCCTGGTAAGTGAAAAATGTTATGTGAATTTAAAGATTGGAAAGTACTATGATAAGGTGTTATGTGATATCATGCCTATGGGTTGTTGTCATATTTTGTTGGGTAGACCTTGGCAATATGATAGACATGTTATATATGATGGGAGTTGCATAAGTATATTATTGTGGCTAATGGAAAGAAACAAATCTTGTCACCATTGATGGAAGAACCTGTTAGTAATGTTTGCACATCTGTGAAAGTTTGTTTGATGGAAGGAAGAAAGTTTGTTAACTCGTTAAAGAAGAATGATGTATGTTTTGTTGTGATCCCTAACAAATCGAGTACGAAAATAGAGGATAATGTCCCTAAGCATATTCATAAGTTACTCACTGAGTACAGTGATATCATTTCTGATAATGTACCTGATGGTTTGCCACCAAAAAGAAGCATTGATCATTGTATGGATCTAATCCCTAGAGCTAGTTTACCGAATAAGGAAACTCATCAGTTGACACCTACCGAGAATTAGGATTGAACTAACAGATTCAAGAGTTGCTAGAGAAAGGTTTGATCAGAGAAAGTTTGATTCCTTGTGCAGTACCTATTGTATTGGCACCTAAAAAGAATGAAGAATGGATAATGTGTACTGATTCCAAAGCAATCAATAAGATAACAGTGAAGTTTAGGTTTCCTATACCAAGAATGGATGACATAATGGATAGTTTGACTAGAGCAAAGTATTTCACCAAAATTGATTTGAAAAGTGAGTATCATCAAAGCAGAATCAAAGAAGGTGATGAATGGAAGACTGCTTTCAAGACAAAAGAAGGTTTGTATGAGTGGTTGGTTATGCCCTTTGGTTTAACTAATGCACCGAGTAATTTTATGAGGCTGGTGAATGAAGTTTTGAAGAAATTATTGGGTAAGTTTGTGATTGTATATCTTGATGACATTCCAATATTCAGTAAGACCATAGAAGAACATTTGTTGCATGTTAGACAAGTTTTGCAGAGATTGAAAGAAGAAAAGATGCTGATAAATCTGAAAAAGTGTTCATTCATGAAAGAGGAGATTGTGTATTTGGGATTTGTTATTTCAACTGATGATTTGAAGATGGATCCTAAAAAGGTTGAAGCTATTTTAAATTGGGCTACACCTATGAATGCTAGTGAGGTAAGATCATTTCATGGTTTGGCAAGTTTTTACCAAAAGTTCATAAGGAATTTCAATTCAATTTGTAATTCTATGACTGAGACTATGAGAAGAGACAAAAGAGAATTTAAGTGGACACATGGAGCTGACAAAAGTTTTGAGACTCTGAACCAGAAGGTTGTTGAATTGCTTGTTTTGGCATTACCCAATTTTAGTAAAGTATTTCAAGTGGAATGTGATGCAAGTGGAAGTGCAATTAGAGTTGTGTTGAGTCAAGAAGGTAAACCTATTTCTTTCTTTAGTGAAAAGTTGAATGATGCTAGAAGGAAATATTTTGTGTATGATCAAGAATTCTATCCTATTGTTCAAGCACTAAAGAAATGGAGACATTATTTGATACCGAGTGAATTTGTGTTGTATACTCATCATAAGGCTTTACAATATTTGGGTAGTCAGAATAAGTTGAATCAGATACATATGAAATGGGTTGAGTATTTATAGAGTTACACATTTGTGATAAAGCATAAGAGTGGAATCACTAATTGAGTTGTTGATGCATTGAGTAGAAGAAGATCTTTGATGACCGAGATGAAAATTGAAGTTCTTGGTTTTGATGAGATGAGAGATTCTTATGAGTTTGACCCTAATTTTTCTAAGCCATGGAGAAAGTGCAGAGCACCTATTCAAGATCAACAAGATACTAAATGGCATGAATATTTTATTCAGGAAGGTAAGTTGTTTAAAGGAATTTAGTTGTGTATACTGAGAGGAGTAATGAAATCTAATTTGATAAAGGAGAAACATAGTAGTGGTTAGGCTGGACATTTTGGTATTGATAAAACATGGAATTTTCTTAAGGAGAAGTACTATTAGCCGTAGTTGTATAAAGATGTTCAAAAATTTGTTAAAAGTTGTGGAGTTTGTCAAGTTGCAAAAGGAGTAAGTCAGAATACTAGATTGTATACACCGATTGTTGTTCCTGAGAAACCTTGGATTGACATCAGTATGGATTTTGTTCTTGGCTTACCGAAGATAGTAAGAGGTAATGATTCTATATTTATTGTTGTGGATATATTTTCAAAGATAGCACATTTTATACCATGTAGAAACACATCAGATGCAATACATGTAGCAGATCTTTTCTTTAATGAAATTGTCAAATTGCATGGATTACCGAGGAGTATTATCTCTAACCGAGACAGTAAATTTATTGGATACTTTTGGAAAACCCTTTGGAATAAATTTGGCACTGAGTTGAAATATAGCTCTACATTTCACCCACAAACCGATGGACAGATTGAAGTTGTGAACAGAAGTTTGGGAAATATTTTGAGATGCTCAGTTGGAGACACACCGAGTAATTGGGATTCTGTGTTGGCACAAGAAGAGTTTTCATACAATAATTTAGTGAATAGGAGTACTGGAAAGACACCATTTGAGATTGTGAATGGCACATAACCAAGAAGTATATCTGATTTGAGAGACATTGCTAATGAGAATAAGAAAAGTGTTGAAGGAGTAAAATTTGCTGAGTACATGAAGACATTGCATGAAGATGTGAAGCTGAAGCTGGAAAACAGTAATCAAAAATACAAAGATAGAGCTGATAGATCAAGAAGACATAAAATTTTTGATGTTGGTCATGAAGTGATGGTTCATTTGAAGAAAGGTTGATTTCCTATTGGAGCATATGGGAAGTTGAAGATGAAGAAGTTTGGACCTTGCAAGATTTTGAAGAAATTTGACAATGGAAATGCATATGAAATTGAGTTACCTGATGACATGGACATATCACTGATTTTCAACATTGCTGATTTGTATGAGTATCATGAACCTGATGAAGAAGTGACAATACCAACAGAATATCCTAAGAAGCAGAATGAAAAAATTGAACAGATTTTGAAGGAAAGAGTTGGCAAGAGTACAAGAGGAAAATAGTATATGGAATATCTAGTAAAGTGGAAGAATAAACCAATGGACCATAGTTCATGGATTTCATAGTCTGAGTTGGATGCAGCTCAGACCAGACTTACCAAATGATTTAGAGAATCATTTCAAAATAACCCCAGGTGTCTGATGCAGGAGCATCTCGAGTCCTTGGCTATCCTGTGTCACCAAAAATAATTTGGAGTTTGTCTATGTTGCTTGGTTCCTGCTTTGACCAAGTTGGTTGGTAGTTGGTCAGTTTCCTTTGGTTACCAAGTGTGGTCAGTTCTCTCTTGGGTGGTCGGTTGTTTCACTGGCGCTTGGCATTGCTTGTCTGCTGCTCGGTTATCCTTGCTCACCAATGGGTTTAGTTTTAGTTTCTGTTGTGGATGACTTGTACATTTATGTTGGGTCATGGATTTAATGTTGGAATCCATCATTGGTAAGCGTATGGTCCTAGATCTGACCGTTCCTTCTATTGATTATGGATCTAAAGGCCGACTCAGTTCGGTAGACTCTATTATAAATGTAGTTGTTTGGTTGTAGTTTAGGAGGCAATTTTAGTAGAAGATAGAAGATAGAATTAGAGATTTTGATAGATCCTCACATGTTTGAGGACCTTTGTATTTCATTTTAATATCTGGCCCTAACTGGGAAGGCCTTACAGCCCAGCATGTATTATTCTATTTGCTAAATATATATGAAAGATCTGACATTCTCTCTCTCACTGTTGTTTTTTTGCTTCCGCATGTGTTGAGCAAGCTTGGATCATTAGGGTGTGCCATTTTTTGGCCCCTCTTGCTCCCTTCCCTTGTGTCATTTTAGTCTACAGATAAAAATCTATTTTCATATTACAATAACACGATTATAATTATATTTAATTTTAATGTTATTACTCAAATTAAATGTATTGGACTGTAAAATTAGGGGAGCATTTATCTAAAGCCCCTTTTACATAAACTAGGGTGCATTTTTTTTTGGTTTTTTTAAAGAATGAAACTATTAAATTTTTCTACTGGCTGTGAATACAAACTGGCCTTCATGCACCAAGGTGGGGGTGGTGACTGCCCCTCCGCACCCCTGCATTGGGCATGCGTGGGAACAGTCCACTGCACACCTTTGGTGGTGGTGCCCTGCCCACCGTCCCTCCAAGAGGGGTGGCGGTGGCAGGACCACTACCCCCAAAGTGTGCAGTGGTTGTGCCACCCACTTCCTCTTTGGGGTCACAAGTGACATAGTCCCACCCACTGTGATGTGCTGCAACTGAAGAAAACATTAAAATTTCCATTTTTTATTAAACTTTCATTAATGTTGTTTTCTATTTACTATATGTTAATTTAATATGATATATGATATATATTATTATATATTATATTGTATTTAATCATAAAAATATCTATATTTTATAGGTAAATATATATAGAAATGTATATATATGTTTACATATATATACTAATATATTTTTAAAAAAATATTAGGGTATATATAGAAGGAAAGATATAAATGTATGAACACATGAGATTCCATATTAAGGATTACGTAATGTGTATACACTTGCATGTATATAAGGTAATATATACATATTTATATATTCAATATATATGTATATATATACTCATATATACACATGTGTATATACACTCTCACTAAGATGTACATTCATCCTTGAGTTAAAATTTTAACATAGGAAAAAGTAGAAATTTAGTTCTTTCAAAATAACAAAATAGAGACAATATGATAGCACTATGTACATCTATGTGTATAGAATAAGTATATATACATGACATATTTTTTTGAATCAAGCATTATCAAAGAAAGGAAATCTATTCTTTTAAGACCTATAGCAAATATGATATTTTTTTCCTCTATTTTTTTTTTAAATTGAAATGAACTAAAAGGGAAACTTGCATACATAGAATAATGAAATTTTCTCTTTCTTTTCCTTACAAGAAGAAAACAAACAAGCAACTTAACATTTCTTTTCAAGCAAAAAGAAAACACTAACAATACATCCTCTTGCTTCAACCTTCAAAAGAATAATAGTAGAACATTTATTCAAATAAATACAAAGTTATTACAAGCATTTCACATGCTTAAGGCATTTACATGGCCTGTTGATCAACTTTTACATAAGGCATTATAGCCATTATAGAACTCAAAATAACAAGTAGGAACTATTCAAACTCTCCATTGCTCCATAAAAAAAAAACAAGCTATCCTTTGGAAAATCTGCAAAACAAAAGCCAAAAGACCATGGAGGCTCACCTCCCAACCTAAGCCATTACATGGCCACCACCTAGCTAGGGGAAACAAAGATGGATGGGGGATTAGAAACACACATCATTGCACATACACAAAAAAACCAAAAAGTATTCAAAGAACATAAAATTCCCTTCTCTTGGATATACACATAATGGGTCACCTTGGACCCATAAAAGGGGTGAAGGTAGAAACTATCCAAATAGGAGAAGCCATTCAACAATGAAATACATTCCTTCAACAAGGCCAAGAATCTATATACATTTCCTTCACAAGGTCATGATAACAACCATCAACCCTTCCATTTTCCTTCATAAAAACAATACACTTATGACCCCCAAAAATAGAACACACAAGAATGGCAACATGGATGCCCATACATCCATGCCTCATCCCCTTCTCCTTGAGGAAGGACTCTACACTAGATGGGAATTCCCAACTCAAGACCTTCACCCATCAAGGATCTCTTCCTTCCCAAGGGTGAGTTTGGCCTTGCACACCCCAAAAATACAAACACTAAAATAGAAACTAGCCAATAGACATTACAAGGAAGCCATTAAAACACACTTGAAGCTTCACAAACTTTACAAACACATAGCAATAAAAATATGCATATTATATACAAAGAAAAAGAAGAGTCTTCCATGTCAAAATATACCAACCTCAATCCAAGCTAAGGAAAGAGGGTTGAGAAGAGCTCCCTTATCCTATAAGCCTTCCTTCCTTGCTAAGTCCACCCAAAAAACTTCCTAAGTCCACAAGAAGTCTCGCAAGATTGGAGAGTGGGAAATCAACCTACCAAATTCCTCTCCCTCCCACTAAAATGGTAAACCCTACCTAACCTCAAAGGTGATTGTACACACTCACCTAGGGTTCTCTCTCCACAAGAGGGAAATTCAAATTTTAAATGAGGAGAAGACTTGGCACACATCCCAAATTCGTCACTTTACAAAAAGGCATCTTTTGAAGGGGAAAAAATGGTCACAAATCATCTTATTGGTCTAAAATTGACCCCCAACCCAAGGCACACCTATGGGGGCATCTATTTTTAATCTTAACTACCCTAATGGGTTACTTTTTGCCTCTCAAAAGTCTACTAAGAGTTGACTCACGAAAATTTGAAAAAGATTCCCACCCAAGACTTAACAACCAAGATACATAACCTTGGGATTATACAAGAAGACTCAAAGGTGGAAGACAACTCACATACAATGCACTTGGCCATGTCAACTAAAAACACGTGTCAATTGACACCACAAAAAGGGTACAACACATCACTACACACATGGCATGTCAAGTAGACATAATTTTAAAATAAAAATAAACATATTGAAATAATACAACCAAGCATCACTTTACAACAATATACATCACAATGAGGTTATTGTCTCCCCTTGAAAATAACCTTGGCTTAACAATATTTTTACATGCATCCATTTTTAATTTCCCCTCATTTAAGACATGGTCTTACCTACACACTTGACAAAATATCAATAGCTCATGAAAGTTTAAATATATATACATATAAAATACATCACAATAATCACATTCATACCCATCATAAAATTCCAACTACATCACATGATAATATCATAATTTTCAATAATACATTTCCTAAATTCAAATCATATTAATTCAAAAACAAAATGACATATAACTTAACCTAACATAAATTAACCATGATCATTTCACATAATTTTTTCTTGCATAAGCATAAAATTAGAACATCATATTCTAATTAAAGATTCATCAAATCCCATAACATCAAGAATTAAAAAGCAAATCATAGAATATGTCCTAATTCATTTACATGCAACATTTCAACTAATTCGCTCTTCTCATTGTACTATAACATCAAAACTCACTATGCAAAATATCCTACTCAACATCAAGACCTTATCTCAACATAAAATAGATTCAAATGGTCATTTGTGTAAGCATTCATATCCAATAGAAACATTACAACGTCCATAAAAGGGTACATTCATACCTTTCCAACTACATTTCTTCTAGAAATTACATACACATGGGAAACAACATTTAACTACTTTAGAATATATATTTATCTTTTTATTATTCTAGTTGCCTTGTACTAATTCAATCTGCACAAAACATGCACTTGATAGAAATATCATAAAGATTGGTTGAATTCAATTAATCATATTTCAAACATAGAGCATCCTAGAATTATGAGTGCATAAGCAACTTGAAAAAGAGTACATCACAACGACGATCAAACCTCTATCCAGCAAGGCACAAATCCATAATGTAATGACATAATATTCAAATTACTAAGTCTATAATGCACAAAGATACTATGAAGATAGAGTCTCATAAAAATACCCGACATGACTCCAAAGATAAACTCCTAATAAACGTAAGGAAAAGTTGGGAAAGGGGCATCTCATGATGTCATCAATACATAACGCAGATAAAAATCATGACATTCATAGGACCGACTCATCCCCAACTCTAAGGGTTGTTGGAAGATGATTCAAGACCACATTCTACATCTGTAAGTTCAATCTAAACACCAAGAACACATTCCAAAAACAATCCTCTTGGAAGACTCAACCTCACATGGGACCAACATGACCCTACCCTTCAAGTATGACAGTCACATCCACACCATTAGGATGTTCATGCAAGGAGGAAAATGAGGGAGGAACTATAGTACACAAGGTACTTAGACTCATCCAAGACCCTCCCTAAATTTTTGGATCTTAACTCTTAAAACTAGATGTCTTAGGTTCTAAGCAGACCATGGATGAGCTCTTTCAAGGACTGACTTGCACTCTAATGATGCCCCAAAATCCATCCAATTTTTCCTAAACCTTCCTAAACCTAATTCAAGGGTTCCATGACTCTCTTATATTTGTAACACACCTAGAAAATGATCAATCTAACACCCATAACTCTAGGAAACTCCACAAGAATGAGTTGAATATTAGAGGTGCTCATAGTGGACTGTGGTACCTAGAAAGGACTATGGTATAGTTTTGGAGCACATGAAAACTTGTGTATTTGTCCACTTCTCATGCACATGTCTAATTTTCACTCAAGTCCAATTTTCATACTATAGTCCTCTGCATTGGTAGAGTTGCATTGTCATCCCATTTCTATGCATCTTTCTTGACTAGTGAGCTTCTTGGTTTCATTGTAGGACCACTTAGACATCCTAAACCTTTTAGTGAAGACAAAATAGGAATCTAACACCTATATTGGAAGGAATAAATGACAATTTACATAGAAAAGGTATGCAAAGTGTTTATGTAGTCACGTGGTGACAACTACACCCAAGGCCGATTTTGCTCTTACAATCTCCAAATGCTATTTTTCTTCTTTATCATTTTAATTTCTCTCTTGGAGGCTAACTCTATGTTTTTATTTTGATTTTATATCATTTTCATTCATAATGTTTTTAAATAAAAGTACTATTGAGAGGTAGCTACTATTGTATTCATTAGAAAAGAAAATACATATCACACACAAAAAGTGAACAATAGAATCCTAATGGTCTCAATGACCTCTTTCGATCTCTTAATTTGTGAAGACTAGAACATGATCTAGTATACATCCATGACACTAGCATAAGTCTCCATATTTTTCTTCTTGATGTCATCCCTCATCACCTTGATTATATCTAACTTATCTCCACTTTGCAGAACATCCTCCACATGATTATTTGACTAACCTGATTGTTGACTCTTCTTCTAATGACACTCTTTAGGCTGATGATGTATCCCCCCTAGATGATTCTCCTTTCATTTTGATCTCCTTTTTCCTAGTGTATCTTCCTCCACCTCCTATTTTTAATTCAATCCCCTTTGACAACGTTAACTCTTCTTGGACTGCTACTACTTATGATTTTCTTCAACTTGCGGTAGTTGAGGTTCAACATTGTTAGCACTCTAGTCCTATTGATGATGTTGATTCTCTCTCTGAGGGTCCCACTACCTTGTGTTAGAGATCCTTTAGATAGTATCTCTTGGATAGTTGTTCATCAGTAAAGTTAGAATCATTTTGTAGTCTATCATGTTTCTCCCAACCATTGAGGATGAGTTTCCTACTCATACTTGATGTGGGTCACTAGTTGTGTAACTAGTCTATTTTCAATGGTCTTCTCTTGACCTTTTTGTAATTATCTTTTGTTTTTATGCCTTCAAGTTGTGGTTCTGTAAGGTACAACACCCTTGTTTTATTTATTTTAATAATAAAAACTATCTCCCTACAGCACAAAAATATTATTCAATTGGGCATCCACCTCTTTGTTGTATTCACACACCACATTGTCAATATCCACGATTTGTGAGGTCATCTTCTTTTGTCTAATAATTCATCATCTCTATTTAAATTGACATCCTAGTCAAGACAAAGTCTGCAAGAAACCTTGCTTGAAATTGATGAAAATTTGAAACCACATGTTCTTTGTCCAACTATGTATCAAGTTTGTCCTATTGTATTTTAATCCTCATCCATCATAGACTATATGTTGCCATTGACGATGATATGTGTCACTTAGAAGTTCCTTAATACCCGCAACCCACATTTTTTATTTCAAATTGGGGGTAGAACCTATTTTAATAGCACTTACAACATTAAGTGAATATCCTTCGATATCTATCGAATAAATATTTTTGTATCTGCATGATCCAAGGCCGCTAACAAAATTCATATATTTTTCATAATTATTTATACCATCTGAAAGATTAACTTTTAATTTTTATTTTTATTTCAATTCATTTGCACTAGTTTTTTTGGGTTATTTATCTTTACATATTCTAACATACATAACTAAGAATCCTATAATATGATTGAGAATGATGATTAAAATATCTAGTGCCACATGTGTAGTCATACCACTCTAGGTAAGATCCAACCCCATCATGTGCAAGGATGTCTTCCCAATGCATCATTGGCCTTGTGATCAAGTTCAAGGCATGATTGAGGCACCAATCTTCTTATTAAGTGTTTACCCCTTGTTTTATTATTATTTTTCCACTTGATCAAGAGACTCACCAAGTGTGATTGCCATTGTGTCACTTATGGGTTGGGGACACATTGGGAGCTATTCCCTAGACTTACTCTAGGACCTAACCCTAGCCTCATGCCCAAAAATCAACTGCAAAACATATCAATATCATAAATTATCTCATTTATACAATGTCATTTTCAGCCATAAACATGGCACACTCAATTGGTCACAATACCGAGAGAATAGATCCAAAATGATCCCATAATGAAATTATCATATATAATACCAATATTCCACATTATAGTATAATGTTTAAACTATAAACATCCACTTTTCTTGAAATTTCAAACTTGACCAAAAAATAGTCATGGAGGCCATCCAAAAAGCTCAAGATTGCATTCAAATCCACATTTCACCCATCCATAAAAAAATGGGTAACATATTTGCATATAAACCCACATTTTTTAATTTTAACATGCAAAACTCCAAAATTTATTAAACACAAATTCTACCAATGGGAAGAATGCAAAAATCACACTACAAATCATTTACAATTCACAAAAATCAATCTAATTGAAAAACAAGAGAAAAATCAAGATTCCTACCTCCAAAATTGATAAAAATATTTAAATTAGAAAAATTCCACACACCGGGGGAGGAAGTAAAATCAGGACAATTGATAACATTCACCCAAATAGATCCTTCAAGCCAATACCCCACAAAAATCTCTCTAACCAATTTCCCAATCTCACCAAATTAATTTCAACATGAAGGGTGTTGAGAGAAAAAGGTAAACAAATGATTAAGTGTTGAAAGGATGAAGTCCATTTTCTATTTCAAAACTCACTCTTTGAAAGAGAATCAAATGATAATAAAACAAAATTAACAGATTCTTGGAGATTGATAATTTCTCGTAATATAAAGAGCTTTTCCCTTGTGCAAAGGGGTTTTTTTATTGCTATGTTTACTTCTTCTAAAGAATAAAATTTTCTGCTAAGAAAATTATGGATTTGGGGGACTCTCTCTCTCTCTCTCTAACCTTGGACAACCTCCTTTAATCCCCTTACTAAACCACTTAGCATGCTCTAGTGTGGGATTGTCTCTCCAATCTTCCCCTTCACTTTTGGGAGAACTCTTTTTTTGAGGCCATTGACAACTCTGTTGGTCATTTCTTAAAGGTAGATGAGACTACAACAACTATGGGTCCCTCTACCTTTGCACATATTTTGGTTGGCATTGATATCTCCACACCTCTCCCTAGAGATGTGGTTCTCATGGCGGGGGATAGGCCATGGACTCAAGTTGTGGATTATGAAGGCATCCCATTTTGATGTCTCGAGTACTTTTTCACTGGTCACTTGGAAATTAATTGTTCTCTTCTAATCTATAAAGGTTCTACCACCTGGTGGAAAGACACTAATGATGAGTATTCAATTTTTTAGGCTTCTATCATTCCTATGGTGAAGAATCATAGACTAATAATGAGAATTAATCTCCTACATCACATATTGGTGATGCTCCTACTGCAAATCAGGCTTCATCAATCTCTATGACTACTTCTCCTACTCCTACTAGTATGATCCCCTCTGATTGTGTCAACCCTCCTACATCTATTACTCCTGCTCTACTACAATCTTTGAATGAAAATGTACAACTTTCTTAGCACTTTGTCATTTGTTCTAATAGTTTTTCAAATAGGGTTTCACTGGTTGCTCCTCCTTGTGGTGGGAATCCTAATGATAGCATTCCTTTAACAGTTATTTGATGATGTAGGAAAAAAAATTATTTAACCTCACTTTCTTCTCCTCATGCTATGGGTGAGTTGTCTTCCCACTCTTGCGGTGGGCTAATAGTCTTTCTACTAGTGTGTTGTTTATTTAATTGTAATACCTTTAAGAATACTAATATTCCAAAATTCCAATGGAAGGATGGGGAGTTGGATCTGGGTAGGAGCAACATAATTGAGGTTGGAATAAGGGTCAACCTTGGTTTCCATTTACAAAGGGACAATTTTTTTGAAACCACTCTCAAAATCCCAAGAATCAAATCCTCATAAACCACAAATCTATAGAGAAACTGACCATTTTCCATAGAAATGGTGACAGATCCTTTTAACTTCCAAATAGCATCATACCATCTTCTAACTTGATCAAAATTAGGATGAAAAGAAATAAACTCACCCACTAGAGAAAGTTGTAAGCTAGCAGTCATCTCATTCAATAACTTGTTTGGGACTATCACTCTTTGTAAGAATTTGCCTAAGGAAACGAATAAACACCAAGATCTAGAAGCTCAAGAGATAGCACAAGAGAGATAGGAAAAATGATCAAATAATTGATTATAGCCAATTGAATTGAATACAAAGTAGGAGTGCCTAAATATATAGGCAATGCAATAAGACTACATGATAAGGAGATGATAAGATATCACCCACACTAGGTGGAATCACATGTCCACCAAAGGTGGATCATCCTCTATTGTACATGAAATTATGTGCAACATGTGAAACAATGAGAGGATGATAATGTGATAAGAGCACTAAAGGTGCATCTCACACACAAAGAGGTATGTGATGACAACTATCACACCTAAAGTGGAAATTCTCCTAACCATGTGCTAAAATGAAATGCAAACTCCTAGGTGTCACAATGACAACTAATATGCAAATGTATTATCCTAAGTAAACTTAAGTAAAATGTAATTAGTGAATATTTAATTACTCCAACACCCCCCCTTAAGTGCAACTCAGGGGAATGCGCTTAAGCTCATAATGCAAGCTGATATCTCCACACCTCTCCATACCAAATTCAAATAGTTTACTGCAGCAACATACTCAGCCTCAACAATCGATTGGGAAATGCAATTTTTTTTCTTGCTCGTCCAGGAGACTAATCTATGTCCAAGAAAGAAAGCTCCACCACTAGTACTCTTTCTGTCATCTACATTTCCTACCCAATCAGCATCTGTATAAACTCTGAGTTCAAATTTGTCATCCTTCTTATAATATAGACCATAGTCAGCAGTTCCTTTCAAGTATCTCATAATTCTTTTCACATCCATCATGTGTGTTTCCTTAGGATTGGTAGAGAATCTTGCCACAATCCCAACAACTAGTGCAATATCTGGTCTACTATGTACAACATACTATAATTTTCCAATCATGGATCTATACAAAGTTTGATTCACTTCTACAGTATCATCATTCTTAGATAACTTTTGTCCAGTAACCATAGGAGTACTCACTAGTCTAGCATCTTCCATCCCAAAAGTTTTTAGTATTTCATTAACATACTTAGACTATGTAATGAAAATTCCTTTCTTCATCTGATATACTTGTAAACCAACAAAGAATTTGATCTCACCAAACATGCTCATTTCAAATTTAGTTTGCATTTCATTTGAAAATCTTTTACACAATGCATCTTGTCCACCAAAAATAATGTCATCCACAAAAAATTTTGCCAACAAGATACCTTTACCTTCTTCATCTTTCATGTATAGATTGCTTGTGTCATTTCTTCTTGAAAATCCAATCTGTATCAAGTAGTTGTGCAACCTCTCATACCATGCTCTGGGAGTTTTTTTCAATCCATATAGTGCTTTGTTTAGTTTGCACACCATGTGTCTTTTGTTTGGATCAATAAAACCTTCTGGTTGTTCTATGTAAACTTCTTCTTCTAGTATACCATTTAAAAATGTAGACTTGACATCCATTTGATATACTTTGAAATCTTTATAAGTAGCATATGCAAGCAAAGTTCTTACTCCTTCAAATCTAGCTACAGGGGAAAATGCCTCCCCATAATCTATTCATTCTTCTTGTGTGTATCCTTTGCATACCAGCCTAGCTTTGTTCCTAGTTATTTTACCATTTTCATTCATCTTATTCCGGAACACCCACTTTGTTCCTATAACATTTTTGTTTTCAGGTCTCGGCACCAGAGTCCAAGTATCATTCTTCTCAATCTGGTCAATCTCTTCATTCATTACTTGTATCCAATCTTCATTCTCCAATGCCTCTCTAGTTGACTTGGGTTCAAATTCACACAGTAGCCATGTTGGATCCTTAGTCTTACTTCTGGTTTGAATTCTAGTATTTTTGTCTCCAATTATCTGTTCAGGCTTGTGATGTCTTCTTACATATTTTACCAAAATAGGTTCAGCTCTTCTCTCCTTTATTTCATCGGGTTCCCCAACAAGATTGTCAGATTCAACTTTTGAATTCTTGGAAAACTCTTCCTGATACTTGGTAGCATTTTCTTGTAGCTCGGCATGTTCTTGTTCTCTTTCGGCACTATTTTCCTGATGCTCAGCAGCATCTGTCTATCACTCGGTATTGCTTAGCTGAGACTCGGCATCAGGTGCAATTATGTTACTTGCCTCTTCTTCTTCCTCAATGTACACAAAAGATCTATAATCTTATGGTTCTCTTTTGCTATCAGCTTCATTTCTTTCTGCATACTCATCAATTTTCACATTCACACTTTCCACAATTTTGTTAGTGTTAGAGTTCAAACACTTATAAGCTTTACTTTTTGTGGAATATCCTAGGAATATGCCTTCATCACTCTTAGCATCAAACTTTCCATTCTTAGTGTCTTTTAATATATAGCACTTACTTCCAAAGATTCTAAAGTATTTAACACCCAGTGCATGCCCATGCCATAATTCATAGGGTGTTAGATTTGTACCTTTCTTGATCTGTACCCGATTAAGAGTGTAGACAGTAGTGCTTATAGCTTCTTTCCAGTATTTTTGTGCCACATTATTTTCAATCAACAATGTCCTTGCACAATCCAAGATAGATCTATTTCTCCTTTCTGCTATACCATTCTGTGGAGGTGTTCTAGGTGCAGACATATGTCTTTTAATTCCTCTATGATTGCAAAATAGATTGAATTCATTTGATGTAAATTCTCCACCTCGATCAGATCTAAGACATTTCAGGTTCCTACTTGTCTCCTTCTCAACCTTAGCCAAATACCACTTAAAGAATTGAAAAGCTTCAGATTTTTCTTTTAGAAATATTACATGCATCATCCTAGTATGATCATCAACAAACAAGATAAAATATCTAGCACCATAGTAACTTTGTACACCCATAGGTCCACAAAGGTTAGTATGAACCAAATCTAAAATGTTTTTAGAAGTAAAGGATTTGCTCTTAAAACTTGACTTTGTCATTTTTCCTAACTGGCATTCCTTGCACATCACATTCTCAAGTTTCTTCAATCTAGGTAGACCTCTTACCTTTTTCTTCTTACTTATCTCTACCAGATTGTCAAACTTAACATGACATAGCCTTTTATGCCATAAAAAAATACCATCAAGTTGTGCAATTATACATGTTTCTTCAGATAGGTCAAGATAGAACAAATTACCTCTAGTCTGATCTCCACTTCCAATTAGTTTTCCAGTAGCATCAAATATTTTAGCTTTCTTGTGATGAAATTCCACTTGGTAACCAGTTCTGTTGAGCTGAGCAACACTTAACAAATTATAATTAAGACCTTCAACCCAATATGCATTTTCACAAGATATCTTATCAGTTAGTTTAATCAAACATTTTCCTATAATAGGACATGGTGCATCATTACCAAATGTTACACTTTTACCTCTGTAATGATGTAAGGTCTCAAACTTATTTTTGTCACCAGTCATGTGATGTGAACAACCACTATCAATAATCCATTTATCATTCTTGTTCACATAGGATATCAATGCAGTTTTTTCATCCTCATTAGATTCATCTTTCATTGCAACATAGACTACCTCGATTTCAAAATCATCACTATCAGTGTCATTCTTCAGCAATGTAACAAGATTTCTTACCTTTTCCTTTGTAGTCCTTGTTCTTTCAGTAGCTTTTGTCATCTCTTTTGTCTTTGTGTTTGCTTTTTCTTTCATCTTTTGTATCCTTCCTATCAAGACATCTAGCAGCTATATGATGAACTTTATTACATGTAAAACATATAATAGGGAGTTTACCTTTATACTTTCCTTTTCCTCTTCTCATTCTTCTAGCCATAACAGCTTCTAGATCTTCCAGTTCTTCATCAGAAGTGTCATTGTCACTTTCACTTTCATTGATGCATCTTTCTTTTTCTTTCTTTGGCTTGTTTAGAACTAGTTGTGACTTGAAAGCAGATTCAACATTACCAATGCTACCAATAGTGAAATTATCATAGTTAGAGAGTTCAAAAGTAGTCAGCTTACCAACCAAACTTTCCAAAGTAAGCACATTAGCAAATTTGCATCTAGATTCCTGAATAGCTGATATCTTAATACCATATATAGGACGCAGGGTTCTTAGTACTTTCCCAATTATAGTTTCATCATCAATAATCCCATTTGCTCCTCTAATAGCATTCACAACTTCTTTTATTCTACCATAATATTGTGCAATGTTCTCACCTTCTTGCATTCTCATTTCATCAAACTTACCTCTAAGACTCTCGGCCTTTTCTTTAAGTACATTTAAGTCACCACCATAGATCCTTGCAAGAGTGTCCCACATCTCCTTAGTAGTTGTCCAATCCTTAATGTCCTCAAATTCTACATAGCTTAGGGCAGATGCAATTTCTAGCATTGTCTAATTATGTGCTTGCTTAGCTCTCATTTCTTCGGCAGTCAAAGGTGTGACAGGTGAGACATAGCCATTCTCAATGTAGTACTTTGTAGAGTCACCAATACTAGCTAGATGTAGCTTCATCAAACTTTTCCATGCAGGGAAGTTTTCTTTATTCAACTTTGGTACCTCCTTCTTATACATCCTGATCATTTGCTTCAAGTCCCTTTAAACTTGATTTCTATAAACACTTATAATAAGCAACAAAGCTTTGATACCAATTGTTAATATGATTTAGAACAACAGAGAGGGGGGGTGAATCAGTTGTTCTCAGGTCCTGATGTATAAGACAAACTTAAAAAAAATTCCTTAAATCAGATCCAATAACCAAAATAA
Source organism: Chamaecyparis obtusa (assembly GCA_027943335.1). Taxonomy (NCBI): domain Eukaryota; kingdom Viridiplantae; phylum Streptophyta; class Pinopsida; order Cupressales; family Cupressaceae; genus Chamaecyparis; species Chamaecyparis obtusa. The sequence goes on from BSBK01005719.1 coordinate 23,689, forward strand.
ACTCGATCATCACTGATTTAATAATAGAAACATATAACATTGCAGTCCACTACCCAGCTGTAACTTAACTTGTAAAACACAAAAATGTTCAAACCAAAACATTCACACAAGTATTAACACCAAGATTTATAGTGGAAACCCAATGTGAGAAAAACCACTTTGTAACATGCTACTATTATGTTCACTCTTCTGAAGTGAGCTTGGTTAAAAGACAACCCTATCAAAGGTTACAATACACACTGTTAGGTGTGACCCGGTTAAAGGATTTCAATCACCCTGTTAAAGTGAGCCTTGTTATAGGACTTACATACACTCCATTAGAATGCAACCTTGTTCAAAGGATTTAACATATGACTGTTAGGTCAACCTCTATTAAAGGATTTTGATTGTTACAATGGTTAGAAAGTAGCAGCAATATTGATCTGAAAAACATACAACTCACTTTGCAAATATCAGATCCAATTTTGTACACTAATGCTGGTTTATTGACTTTGAAACTTTTCCATCTCCATCTCTGATCTACTTAGAACTTTTCTTCAAGCAACCACCACAATTCTCCTTCAGCCTTTTCTGCTTATATAGTTAATAAAACTTTACTGATCTTCCAGCATTCTCTTTTTCACCCATGCACACGCATATCCAATACTCAGGTTCCCCTAATACTTTCCTCAATTAGGTTAACTCATCTTATGCTACTCAATCTCATTCGTAGATCTTAGGGTTAGGTTAGGTTCATTGAATCTACCCACTTCATGTTCTTTAGCTTCATCTCAAATCTCTTATAGATTTACAATAAAACATTTTACAGTGCATTTAATGCTTTCAAACAATCAATAAATAAAGTCAACACATTTTACATAATCCAAGAATTCAACAATGTCGGCTCCAAAACTAAATTCTCTTCAAATATAAAAATGTTGATGCTCGGTCAATACTGTGATCAACTACTCGGTCTTCATGTAGAAAGCTCGGTCATTACTAAAAATGTTTCCTTCTCTTATATTGTCTTCCTTGGCAATTAACTATTGTTCGATCAACACTAGAATTTTTCTCGGCATACACTGACTCGATCGACACTAACATTACTAGGCTTAAACATGATTTCTCCATTTTTTCTCAGTCAAGCCTACCAGTTTAGTCTTCAGTCTTACTAGGATAAACAATACATTGTCTCATCATTGTACAACATAGTCAAGTACACTTTGTAGTATCAAGATAACTCAACCTTTCCCTAGGTTCTATTGTTACCAACCTTGCCCCAATCCTTCACAACAATACAATACATATAGTACTTTCTTAAGTAGCAACAGTCTTACCAATTAAAGTTTGACATCAATGATAATACACCAATTATCTCAATTGCAGTTTCCAACAGATGGTAAGTGCTTGAAGACAAAACATAGTCCAATGCCTACAAACAACATTTCTCCCTTTAGGAAGAAGATACACTAAGTATAGATGCAAGAAGGCTTCCCATTGTGGATAGGAAGTAGGAAGGGGAATCCAAATGAAGTATGATGTCTCTGAAGTATGCCCAAGTGTCTCCATGTCCTTGGTTGATGAAGATGCCACGAACCAATCAGGAGAAAGCCCAATAGAAGAAGGTGACAAACAAGGAACCAATGATAATTGATCCACATAAGAATTTGGATCAAACTCCAAAGAAAAAGATGCCTCCTCAAATGAATTAGGAAGAGAAGCAAGAAAGCCCCCTCTTAATGTAGAATGTACACCCATGATAGATGCACCTGGATCAATGTAGAAACTGTACCAAGAAAACTAAATGTTGTTCCTCCCCTTAGGAAGAAACAAGTCCATAGGTGGATCAATGAATCCTCCCCAATCTCTAGGAAGAATACTCAAAATGTATGATATCTTATGAAATTGAATAGAAATCTCCAACACATGAGTATGATCAACCTTAACCATGCAATGTGACATCTCAAGTGAAGTTTGAGACTCATGAAAACCAATCTCCAAATAGTCAAATGTCTTCTCTAAAGTTAAAGAGACCTCCTCCAAATTTTCTATCAAAGGATCCACAATCATGTCAATCTCGAAAGAATCAAGTGGAGAATGAAGATGAGGGTCAAAGTGTTCCCTCATAATAACTGAAGAAGGATCATTCTCAATAAAGAGAAGATGAATTTCATCAATGAAGTCTTCCAAATCCTCAATGTAGGACTCCACAAACAAACTTGCAATGTTTGTCAAGTAGTCATCCCATAGAACTATAACTGGAAGACAAGGAATATCTTGTTGCACTAAATCACAAGAGCCGATGGCTATAGGAAGACATGCATCATCAAGAGATGTGATCTCACTAGGAGGAGAAGGAGCTGCAACTAGAGGTTCTGGACGTTTTGGAAGTGGAGGAATATGTGGATCTCCATACATTTCCCAAAGATCAGGAATATTCATTTTTTCATCGTTGTAGTCATCAAGGGAATCCATAACATCCATATCCATATTCAAATAGATAACCTTAACAACTTCTGAGTAAGAGTCACAATTGTAAGAAGGACTTTTAGGTCTATACTCATACAAATAGGACAATAGGTTATGCTCACTAAGATGAGCAAGAACCAATTCACTCCATTTCTTATAGTTCCCTCTTGTCAACTTAATTATACCATCCATGATGTAATTCTCACATGAAACAATGAGATTAAAAAAAAATGCACCCCCCAAAATGCAATGAGCTAAAGAACCCCCCCAAAATAGATGATTTTGGCACTTTATATATAGTGTGTGTACAATTGCCACTTGCCAAAATGAACCAAAGTGGACTTCTAATTTTGATGATTACAACAGAAAATATGAAGCTATGGTAGACTCATACAATTAAGACACAAGATCTCTCAAGGATCTAACAAATTACAAATGCCAAAAATAGACCAAAATAGACCAAATTTTGAAAGTACTATGTCTACTCAAAAATTTTCCAAACTGATTCCAGATCTGGAAATTAGACAAAAAATCATGAACTTTCAAAAAAAAATAGCACCTGAAAATGTGTCCATATGAGCCCGAATGAAGCCTCTAAAGTTGTAAATATTGAGATTTGTGATTTTCAAAACATATCAGAAATAGAGATCAGATATCACCTACACCATTGTGTAGATCATGAAATTCTACCCCAAAACAAAAAAAATTGCTCGAAAAAAGGAGTCTGGATGATTGAGATATCGCTGATTGAAAATCGCCTCTGAAATTATTTTTTCTGAATTGCCACCGCTGAACCTTGAAAATTCAAATGGCTCTAGATTTGGCTTCAGATGTCTAATTTGGATGAAACAAAATTTGATTTAGGGGTTTTTTTACCTCCTCAATGTGATGTCAACCTCCGATTTGCACCAGCAAGCTCCAATTTTGACCTGCAATAAAAATCTCTCAAAATAGGCTATACAATGAAACTCCTATGGCTCTGATACCATGTAAGAATTTGTCTAAGGAAAAGAATAAACACCAAGATCTAGAAGCTCAAGAGATAGCACAAGAGAGATAGGAAAAATGATCAAATAATTGATTATAGCCAATTGAATTGAATACAAAGTAGGAGTGCCTAAATATATAGGCAATGCAATAAGACTACATGATAAGGAGATGATAAGATATCACCCACACTAGGTGGAATCACATGTCCACCAAAGGTGGATCATCCTCCATTGTACATGAAAGTATGTGCAACATGTGCAACAATGAGAGGATGATAATGTGATAAGAGCACTAAAGGTGCCTCTCACACACAAAGAGGTATGTGATGACAACAATCACACCTAAAGTGGAAATTCTCCTAACCATGTGCTAAAATAAAATGCAAACTCCTAGGTGTCACAATGACAACTAATATGCAAATGCATTATTCTAAGTAAACTTAAGTAAAGTGTAATTAGTGAATATTTAATTACACCAACACTCTTCATCCTTCTACCATGTATGAAACACTATTAGGAGAAACAACCTTCAATTTTCCCATCTATGGGGACCTTCCCCCCACTAATTTATCAACATAAGAACTAGGTCTTCATCTTTAAAAAGGAATCCAAACCAAGAAGTGGTGATACAGAAGAAGACACCAATCCACAGGGAAGGTATCCTCCACCGAGGAAGTAGCTTGAAGTTGTTGGCCATTAGGAACAACATGTTTTAAATGGGGAATCCCACTGGGGGGCTCCATCTGACAATATCATTGATCACAGAGGGTGTAGGAGTTTAAATCAACAAAGGTGTGAAGTTGCAGATCTTTGATAGAAGGTCAATTAATGAATCTTGGTATCCTCTACTTTTTTGTATATTTCAACATGAATAATCAATCCAATGAATCTTTTATCCTCTACCAAACCACTCCAACAACCAACACTTACTAATTTCTAACATTACATGTAAGAATGAACAACTAAACTAAAATTAGACTTAGGCATAGATTCTTTGAACTAAACAACTAAACATGATAAAAATCAAACAAGTTTCAATTTATCAATATTGTTGTCCATAGTCTTGAGTAATCATCATTAAATCAACCATCTTAGGAATTTGGTTGAGAGAATGACCCTTGCAATTTATCAAATTCCTAAAAGGTATTTATGAAAATTGCTAGATCCTTATCATATTCATATATCAAAAGATCAAGGTGAACTAAGCTCAATAGTTATTTCTTCACTAATTCATTTTGGTGGGAGAAAGTTTAGGTTTACGCATTAGTTCAACCCTTAGGTAGAAAGATCAAATATATACATATAGCTACTAACTATAAAAGTGCACAATCAGTTTGAATATTTTAAGACAATCAAGCGATCAAAATCTAAAATTTTATTGTTGTAGTCAATTAGTTCCTAGAATCTTTCTCAGACTACTGCCAAGATTGAACAGACTACTACTCAGATTCGTAGTCAGCAATTAGCCGATAGCCATGGAATTTCCCAGATAATTCCTAGTGTTGTTTCCAAAGTTGAACAAGTTTTTGATTCAACCACCCAATCCAAATCTTCCACTACCTGTAATTTTCCTGATTCTTCTTATGATGTTGCTCGACTGAAAAGTCAGTTGAAAGATAAAGGCTTAGTTCTCCACACTCCAAAGCCTAAGCTAGAAGAATTTGATCCCACCGGGCGTGCCACCACTATTCACTCAGTAAGTCATAAGGACAATCCTATTCGTTTTCAAGCTGTAATCCCTATTCAGTTTCCCTCTAAAACCTATACAGCCACTTTTCTGCAGTATCCTGTCAAACTGTATGACTGTATCATAGGTAGTGAAACCTTACAGCAGTGGAGTCCTTACACAGTTGGTGTTGCAGGTTCTCATATAAGTTTTTCATTTGGGTCAGTTCCCCAAATCAATGAACAAAGGATCTATTCTCCGAAGTTGTCTTTGCCAACTCCTGCAAAAGTTGTTCTTCCTGGTTCTCGTGTCTGGTTTGTCAACCAGTCTCTTTTCACCCGGGGGGAATTGGAGCAAATTCAGAAAGATTTTTCTGATACAGTCTTGACAAAAGATTTGAATAAATATTCTAGAAAGTTTGTTTGCACCTTTCCATTAAAGAAAGATCTTAGTGGTATTGAAATTACTCCTAAGTGCAAAGCTAACTACTATATTTTGTCAAGAGCAGAACAGGAGCTCTGTGAGAAGGAGATTTCAGATCTACTTGAAAAAGGTATAATCCGACCTAGTAACAGTCCATTTTCTTGTCATGCAATGTATGTTCCAAAGAAAGATGAGAATGGAAATGAATTAGAAGAAAAAAGGTTGGTAGTGAATTACAAGCCTTTGAATGTCTGTTTAGAAGATAATAGACATCCCCTGCCTAGCAAAGATTACATTTGGCAGCGAATTCAAGGTTGTAATGTGTTTTCAAAATTTGACTTGACTAAAGGGTTTTGGCAAATTGCAGTTGCAGAAACAGACAGATATAAGACAGCATTCTCTGTTCCACAAGGTTTGTTTGAATGGTGTGTATTACCATTTGGCATAAAGACTGCACCCTCCATTTTCCAGAAATGTATGGATTCAATCTTTTCCCCTTATGCTAAATTTATCCAACCATACATTGATGATATTTTGATTTTTAGTCAAGATCATAAGTCCCATATGGAACATTTGAAAAAGTTCCTCTCTATTTGTCAAACTAATGGTTTGTGTCTCAATCCCTCAAAGTTAAGTTGGTGTTCTGAAAGTTTGATATTTATTGGCACCAAGATTGAGCCCAACGGTAAAATGTATCCTCAAGATCATTTGTTAAGAAATATTCAGAAGATTGAGGTTACTGACAAAAAGAGTTTACAAAGATTTCTCGGCATGGTTAATTATGTCGCAGGTTATTTTCAGAATATAGCAGAAGCTCGAAAAGAGTTAAATAAGCTTCTGAAGAAGAACTCTCCTCCATGGTCAGATATTCATAACGAAGCCATTGCTAAGATCAAGCAACAATGTCAACAGTTGCCACCTTTGAAGATACCTGGTAAAGGTAAGAAAATTGTACAAACAGATGCTAGTCATTCTGCTTGGGGTGCTGTTTTGCTTGAAGTCTCTGAACATCATGGTAAGGATAGAGAAGAAATTGTCAGGTATGAATCAGGATCTTTTAAAGGATCTGAAATGAACTACCACAGTACTCATAAAGAATTATTAGCTGTAGTTCATGCTTTTGAAAAGTTTCAGTTATTTATTGGTGATCAGAAATTCTTGCTAAAAAGTGATTTACAGAACTTGCCCGGTTTCTTTAAGAAGGAATCTAAAAATAAGGTTGTTAGAGCAAGATTGCTTAGATGGGCACAGTTTCTTGATACTTTTGATTTTGATACTGAGCACATTGAAGGTACTAAGAATGTCTTAGCTGACTTCCTTAGTCGTGAAGGTTGTTATTCTCATACTGTTAATTCTTTGTCCCAAAACAGTATTAATGAAGATAATGAGCCTAGAGTTATCCATCCTAATCTTAGATCCACTGTTTTAGACAGTCAACAAGATATCAGGTCTAACATTGAAATTGTTCTTGATAATGAACCTGGTGATTGGAATGATTGGATGAGAAGATACAGAATTCTTCAGAGAGAAGAACAAATTGGTGAAAGGTTGATTGCTCAGCAAGAAAGGCATGTGAATAGCTTATCAGTACAAGTTCCTGATAATCCAGTGTTTCAGCCGAATCTTCATACAGATCTTGAACATGATCAAGGTAACATTTTGTTTCATTTGTGGAATAATGTGATCGACATTATTGATGGACATGAAGATGATAGATACCAAGTTATGTTGAATGAGTTTAATAATGATCAGAATAGGAATGTTCATCATGTGAACATGATTTGCCAAAGAACTGAAGAGTTTAACTTCATCAGTCATGTTGATTGGAATACTAACAGTTTGAGTGTTTCCAAGGATATATATGTTTGTCTCAGAGATCGTCATTTCTCTGCTGGTAGAAATCTTTTAACAGATTCATTAATTCAGCGAGAAGCTTGTCATCCCAGTGACCCTGAGATTCAAAGCTATTTGCACCATTCAGTTACCAGTGCTACATCATTTGAATGGCCGATCAATATCCTTAGCAGTACACACATTCCTGATCAGACATCTTGGTTACAAAGAGAAAATCCCTTCTGTGATTTCTTTAGAGGAGTATTTCCACACTGCCATGATTTAATGCCTATGGATTCAAATTATGGTTATCTGTTTAAGATTATGTTTTGGTCATATGCTACTAATCCCATAAACAGATATGTGTTTGATATCTTTGGTCCTCAACAGCAACAAGTTGATTCTATGCAGTTGCGTGATATCCATTCCTTTGCTTTAGAAAGGATTCCTGTATGGATATTTTCCAGTTTCCAGACTTTGTCAGAGCCACACACTGAAAAAGCTTTTGTTCGATGTAAAAGAAGAATCCTCTGGAAAGAAGAATCCCTTGAAGATAAGTTCGACCGCATTATGCAAAGATCAAGATTCGTAGATAAAGCTGACAGCTCAGAGCAAGATGATGATGATGTTGAAGTCGATTGGGAATCTCATTCTCCCAGATCGCATGCTTACTAAGTGGGGTTGTCACTTAGACGAGTTACTATCCTCTCGGAATAAAAGGACGCATGGATCCCACCATGGTAAAAAGAAGGATAAGGTTCTTCCTTAAAGACCTACGTGTTACCCTTCACGTGTCAAAAAGATGCTTTGTTCTTATCTCGTATTACTGTTCATCTCATTCCTGGCGAGATTCTTGTTCGAGATAAGGTCGGTTCAATAAAGTAGATGCCCTGCTACGTGTCCATCTCCTATGGACGGATTTGAAAACTTTGTAAGATGTTTTGCAACCCAAAAGTCGGTTCCTCTCCTATATAAGGAATGCAGACCTCACTTGCAAATCATAACTTCCTCGGATAACAATTCGAGAGCTCAAGAGTCAGTAGCAGAGATAGTTAGAGTGTCTAGTCTATAGTTTCTTGCATAGTCTTGCATAGTCTCCTGCATTTGCATAAGTCTTTAGGAAAGAAAGACATAGAGAGTATGCTCTCTTCCTGAAGGAAGATCAGAAATCAGACTGTCGATCTTTTAGCATGTCTGTAGCATGTCTGTAGAATCAGAGTCCTGCAAATCAATCTGCTGTGGATTGATCATAGTCCTTATGATTATTATATGCATTGTTATCTATGTATGCATCAAGCGCCCGATTTAATGAAAGATAGTGTGTTCTATGTTTCTCGGAGCTTGTCTCAAAATTGTTTCCCCATCTCCAAAATCCAACTATCATATACTAATTAATTAATGTAATTTGTATAATTAATTCAACATTTATTATTTTCACTTTTAATTTGTTTATCAATATGATTTAATAATAACTTCTATAGGACATGCTTAAGTAAATAGTTTATAATTCCTTGTGTTTTTTGTGAACTTGACTTTTCTACGTGATCTAGAGTTTATTGATTATTTATTTAGAGTTTTCAAATCATTTTGGTTTCATATCTTATTTTTAAATCTCATTTGGGTTTTGACTTCATTTTCTTATACTTCATTTTTTGTCTTCTTGTAGTGTTTTATCCTTTATTGTGCAATCTCACCCTATCCACCTTTAATCTCACCTCTACGGTTTTGGATTTTTTTTAAACGTAAGAATTTTTTGTTTTATTTTATTTTTGCATTAGATCATACATATTTATAAGCCTTCATGGTTGAGTTGATTATATGCTAAGACATCATTCACATCCTCAATATCATTTGTCAAGTATTGCTTGATATGAAATTATTTTGAATATTCTAGGACTGAAAAATACATACACATGATCAAACATCACCAATATGTTATTGGAGTGCAAAATAAGGAGTGCAAAATAATTGCATCAAAGGACAAACTCAGCTATAAGGTTTACTTTATCCCTTGATCGAGTACCCTCATAATAGGTGCACAGATTAAGAAGTGTGTAGATGAGTTATGCAACCATTATCAACTTCCTAACTAGTTTGATGGTGCAAAACTCTAAACATTTGAACAATGTAGGAACCTAATAGAATAAGAAAAATTGAAGTGCAAGAAATCCTTAATATCATATAAAATATAATTTATCATTAACATGAATATTTACTTAGACGTGACCATAGATACATTTTATATGGAGCTTAGACTTCATCTTGATAGATTGACTTCATGGTATTCATGTTATTAATCCAAGTGACCTCTATTGTTGTAAGGTTAACACTCTCCTTTTGTTTCTATGAACTCGTCAACTCTAGAAGCAATCTACCGAATCCAAGATTTGAATCTGGGAATAAATGCTTTCGAGTGAAAGACTGTACATCACAAAGTGAAACATTATCCACAATGAAATGAATATTGATCAGAGCACATATTCTTTACAATAGACAGATAATTTCAACATAGGTATAATAGTCTATGTTAATACGATTACGAGTTTCTTTGTAAATCCAAGATTACATTTATCGACAATTAATTAGCTACATGTAAAAGGAAATTGAAATGAATACTAGATTTCAAAATATCACCAAGTGGCTATGAATATCTTATAATCGTAACTTTCTCTTATATTACCTTAATTTTGCTATTTCCTTCTTCCTTTTGATATAAGACTATTTTTTGCAGAAAATGCATCAAGGTTCAAACAAATAAATACTATTTTTAACAAATATAAGTAAAATCCAAGCAATTAGATCCATGGAACAACAGGCCATCAAAATTAGGGTTATATATTGTTGTTAGGTTGTAAATTGGGAGTTGCTAGGTTGTAATTTTTGCAGACAATGCAGACTTATTATTAGGGTTTTGTATGTTAAAGAATTTGGTAGCAAAAATGGGAAAACATAAAAAATGAAACTATATCAATCCATTTCAAAATCTTGATTATATAAGGAGATGTTTGGTTTAAATTTATTGGTTTAGATAATAAATAAAAAATTTGAGGTGAGTATTAATTTTGAAATTTTTGTGGACTTTATTATTTTTTATGAATAATTATCTATTTATAAGATAATGTTTAATAATCTATGTGTCTTACATTATTATGATTAAAATATTTCATGTGTCTGGATCACATATTTTTTATATTTTAATTTACATCATAAATTTTTTAATTCTTTTATAAAAAAGTTATAATTTGAATAACATCAAATGAATCTTAATTATGATATATAAAATTTTAAATCTTATTAAAAAAATATTATTATAAAACTTATAATTTATTATATTTATTAAATATAATAAATTTAGAAGAATTTAGTTAAAATGACAGATTATATATTAATTTATCTTAAACATTTAATTTTAAATCAATTTACATTTTTTACAATGCACAAATAATATTTTGTAAGAGCCAATCTTTTATATTAGATTTTAAAAATTATAAAACTATTTATTCTTTTGTAAAAATATTTCAATTTGAATAATATCTTTTGAATTGTTATATATTTTCATAAAACTACTTGTTGTAGAAAACAATAAAAAGGGACAAAGAAGATTACACAAAATTAAAAAAAATGTAAAAAAATAACCTTCACACAATCCAAATATCATTAGAAATTTGAAAGTAAATTGTCCATTATTTTATACAAAATTCATTGCTTAATCTAGAAAATATTATTCAAAAAAAAGTAGTATAATGTATTATAGAGTTTAAAAAGTGTATTATGGTATATATCAAAATAAATATATATAAAATATTAAACTTTTATTAAAAAAAATATTTTAAGTAATATAGATTCACTTATTTTATAATATGATTCATATAGTATAATTCATCAAATAATATAATTAATATAAATATAATAGTATAGAGAGACAATAATATAATGATATAGACATTAATATATAATATAAATATAGAAATATAGAAATTAAATAATATAGTAAAATAAACATAATATAATATTATGTAGGCTTAAGCTTTGGTTTGTTGTTGTGAAATTTTAGTATAGGATGCAACTCATAGCTATATCTTTGTCGCATTTCTTTTAGTGATTTCACCTATTGCTTCAAGCTATATAATTGTTTCAAAAGGTTGTCGCATAATTAATTTTCCTCGATATAACAAATAATAAAACAACTCAATGTCATCAATTCAACCAATATTATCCTTCAAGCTAAACAAGATTCATTCAAAATGGCTCTGCATTGGCAAAAACTCGATTTAGGCGAAATTAGTGAATCTCTGAATCTTAGAAGACAACTCCTTTTCTATGGAAAAACTAAATATGTATCTCAGGGTTTTATATTTTCTTTCCAAGGGAACTGGGCTCCCCTTCCTCAACTAGAGAAGAATGATGGATGGTACAGTGTGAAATCCAAAGGGAGAAAAGGGGCTAAAAAAAAGACAGATTTGGGTTCTTGAAAGCCTAGATTAGAGCAGAAAAAATCCAAACATAACCCAAGCTTTCCCTTGCTCCATAATCAATTCCAAAGTCTATAAAATGTTGAGGAAGGTTCTATAAAACTAGTTCCCGACCGATGGAGAAGATCCCCAATAAATGTCCAATGGGAGAATTGTAGTAGACCGGGAAGGACTCTGCCCCACTCTAATTCCTTGAGGTGGGAAATTTCTACAGATATCGAAAAGATTAGTCAGTCTCTCAATTAACCCTAGGGATGAGAATTCTAATTCATAGGAGAAAACCCTATCTCATCAATCGAAAGGTAAGAAAATGGTATTTCCTTTTGTTGATACTAAGGAGACTTTAATTGTGGAATGTAGGGATGGAGTGGTAGAAGCAACGCATAGACTATGCCAGAAATATGGAGTTATCGCAAGATGGAATGGCTTTGGCATCCCAATATAACAAATAGCATAATGGTTCCAAGTGACATATAAATAGGTAAATGTAATGATTTTATCAAAAAAAAATCTATATATTATTTGCCCCACTAATTTAAAGAATAAATTGTTAAAGGAAGAGTCACCTAGTTTTAGAGGTAATGACTTTAATTTTATAGATTGGAAACCTAATTTCAACCCTAAAAATTTAGAGGATTTCAGGATAGAAAGAGCAATTTTACTCCCTAATTTACCAATAGAATTAGTAAATAAGGAAATTATCAAGAAGATAGGGAATAGTTTAGGGACTTTTGTAGGTATGGAGGAGGTAAAATTTCTTTAAAATGATGTAATTATGGTGGTAAGAATAGATATCTCGATCGTGAAATTAAGAACAATTGAGGTAAGAACAAAGGAATTTTCATACGTCATTTATCCTATTTTCTTTTATGGTTCGCTACGGGAAGAATCTCCATAGAAGATGAAAATCTTGTGATATTGAGTGGAGATGCTGAGGTAGAAGTTAAATTCCTAGAAAATTAGGGAGGTCTTTTATTGAAAAAATAAATAAGGGGGGAGATATGGAGCTGGAAGAAGGGGAGATCGTGGAAACACAAACTATAGATTTTGAATAGGAAATTGAAAGAAAGGATAGAAAGGAGGAGAATCAATTGTTAGATATTGGTAGGGTGGAGGATGGGAAACAAGTGGATATCCCCAAAGAAGATAAGGAGGAATTAGAAATAGGAATGGAAAGGGAAGAGAATGTAGATATTAGTATTGAACAACACAAAGACTCCCTAAGAGGTATTTTAGATCAAATAGAGAGAATGAGGATCGTGGTCAATAGGGAGTTATGTCTTATCGAGGAAAAGGGTTTAGAAGAGGTCTGGAAAGAGGAAGAAATATGGAATATTCGTGATAAGGAAAATGATTTAGAGTTAATTTCCACGGACAAGGCAGAAATAGAGGAACTTTCTAAGTTTTTAGGCTTAGATCTCATTGAAGAAGATAATGGACTTACCAGATGTAATCAAGAGATAGTAAGCAGGATGATGATAGCTCTAAATGATCATTCTCCTGGGGCACTCAGACAGAATGTGGGAGCAACTAAAGTAGATCAGTCTACAGTTAGTAATTCTATAGTAGACTCAAAAGGCAATCAGGTTTTGAATAATAAGGAAAGCAAGGATTTTATTTTAGGTATTTCCATTAATGATAAAGGTAAGGAGAAGGTTGATTGTGCCAAGGAATCCAAAAAAAGCTCGAGAGAATGTCTCTTAATGAGCTTAGGATAAAATTTGCACTAGCATTAGGACAAGAAAAAATATTAACTTTATATGTAGGGAAGGGGAAGAACCTTCCCATGGGGCAATGAAAGTAATCACTTGGAATGTTAGGGGTCTTAATGCCCCTAGCAAACAGCGCCTCCTGAAGCGCTTCATTAGGATGAACAAAATAGACATTTTTTTGTTACAATAAACTAAGCTTGGTTGTGAGGATATGGTGAAAATAAGAAGATAGTTAGAGAGTTGGGAAGTTGATGAAGAGTGCTCCCTTAATACCACAAACATGTAATAGAAACAAAGAAACAACAATAATTTGCAAGAATGGAAAATAGACTTTTTATTATCTCCACAAATGTGGAATTACAAATTTCAAAATTACAATATGAAAAGCCACATGGGTATTTTCCCTTACAATATTTTCTAGGACAAAGCCTTGAATCATTACCCAAATCTACTCTGAACTGCTCTGAACTACCCTGAACTGCCCTAGACAACACTACGGGCCTTCCATATATAGGCAATTTTCCACCGCCTGGGAAGGTTCCATAAATTTAGCCTCTAAAGCCAACCAAACTTAGAATTATTTTATTTTTTATTTTATTACATCAAAGTCGGCTCAAAACAACTTTTGAAACCCAAACAAAAATTTTGAAGGAAGTTTATTTTCTGCCATTCCAAGCTGCCCAACTTCCAGAGACCATAAGTCATCACCCATTGACTTTTGATTATTATGACCCCATTTCGAAAAGGGCTTCATTCAGCCAAAGTTTCAACCTTATCTGAGGCCTCTAAAGCCTTCAAAACTAAGTTCAAAGTTTTTGTACCCTGATGACAATACCAAAAATTTTCAATATCTTCAAAACTAGACTTGATCTGGCAATGAAACTTTACTGGCGAGCTGATATGACCAAAATGAACCTCCAGGGAAGAAAATAGAACATTTTGAGTTCGAATGGAAAACTTACTAAAAATAGTAAATTTCCAAAAATAGCAACTCTTCACAAGATAGCACTTATTGAAAAGAAACCAGAATTATTTTTGGGTGATGCAAGATTGCTCTTACACTTGGGATGCTCCTGCATTAGAAACCCAGGGTAATTTGAGAAGTGACCCTGTCACGTCTCAGGTGTGAAGAGAAAAATTAAGACAGTTAACCTCCTCCCTTGTCAGCCATGATGAATCTTCAATAGGTCATCCTTTTCATTTGACCAAATATTCTTCATATGTCTTATTCCTTGTGCTTCTGCCAACACGACTATCTAGTATATCCTCAATCTCCTTGGTATCTGAAGTAGTTTCTAGAATACTCCACTGTGCTTCTGTGATCTCATCTTCAACACCTCCTTCATGATACTCTATCAAATCTGAAATGTTAAATACTAGTGAAATATTTAGCTCAATAGACAATTCTACCTCATATGCATTTCCTAAATCATGCTTCTTCAGTATCTTACATGGCCCAAACTTTTTCATTTTTAACTTGTTATATGTACCAACTGGAAATCACTCCTTTCGCAAATGAACAATGACTTCATCTTCAACCTAAAATTCCTTATGCCTCTTTTTCTCATCTACCTTATCCTTATACTGTGCATTCATCTTGGTAATATGATATCTCACCTCCTCATGGATGTTCTTCAAGTGTTCTATAAAATCCTCAGCTTCAGCACTACTTATCTCTCCTTTATCTATCTTCCTCAACTCTGAAACATTTCTAGGACTACTTCCATATACAATCTAAAATTGTGATTTAGCAGTGCTCCTGTTGACAGAATTATTGTATGTAAATTTTTCCTGTGGTAAAATCAAATCCCATCCTATTGGCTTATCTCCAACCAAACATCTCAGCAAATTCCCCAAACTCTTATTCACCGCCTCTGTCTATCCATCAGTCTGTGGATGATGTGATGAATTGAACTTCAAATCTATCTTTAATTTCTTCCACAATGTGCACCAGAAATATCCAACAAACTTAGTGTCCCAATCTAAAACTACACTCTTTGAAAAACCATTTAGTCTCACCACTTCTTTGAAAAATAATTCTGCTACATGAACAGCATCATTAGTCTTCTTGCAGGGAATGAAATGTGTCATCTTTAAAAATTTATCAACCACCACAAAAATTGAATCATGTCCCCGCTAAGTCCTCGGTAAACCAAGAACAAAATCCATACTAATATCCTCCCAAGGCTTCTCTGGTGCATGTAATGGATGATACACCTTTATTCTACTTCACTCCTTTTTCCATTTGACATACTCTACAACTTTGGACAAACTTCTTGACATCTTGCTGCAATTGTGGCCAATAATAATTCTCACTAACCAAAGCAAAGGTTTTATCACGACCAAAATGTCTAGCCAATCCTCCGCTATTTTTCTCCTTGATGATATTCTCCCTCATAAGGCTTCATGGAATGCACAATTGACTCCCTCTGAATAGCATATCATCATGAATGATGAAATCCAACCACTTCATTCTATCTAGAGTAACAGGTTCTTTACAAGCTTTCCAAGCTTCACAAAAATCAAGATCCTCTAGATACAAATTCTTGAGTTCCTTAAACCCAACCACCTCAATCTACATCTCTATCAGCAATAGTTTCCTTCTACTAAATGCATCTGCAACCCTATTAGACTTTCCACTCCTGTGTTTCAAAACAAATGTATAACTCTGCAAAAACTCAACCCATTTCAAATGCCTTTGATTCAACTTTCCTTGACTATTAAAATATTGAAAATCTTGATGATCAGTATACAAAACAAACTCCTTAGGAAGAAGATAGTGTCTCCACTTCTTCAATGCTTGAACTATAGCATAAAATTCATGATCATAAATAGAATATTTTCTCTTGGAATCATTTAACTTCTCACTGAAATAAGCAATAGGTTTACCTTCTTGGCTCATAACAGCTCCTATTGTAGTACCACTAGCATCACAGTCTACTTGAAACACCTTATTAAAATCTAGAAGTGCTAAAATAGGTTGTTCTGTAACTTTCTGTTTCAACAATTTAAAACTTTTATCTGCCCCAGTAGTTCACTTAAACTCTTTTCTATCCCCTCTCATTGTTTCAGTCAAGGGTCCACAAATACTACTAAAACTTCTAATAAAAATTCTATAAAAGCTAGTCAAACCATGAAAAGATCTTACCTCAGTAGCACTCCTTGGAGTAGGTCAATCAAGGATAGCTTGCACTTTCTCTGGGTCCATTTTTAGACCTGCTGAAACTACAAATCCCAGATACACTAATTCCTTCTCCACAAAACTTCACTTCTTCAAATTAATCAACAATTTCTCTTCCCTTAACTTCTCAAACACCATATGAATATGCATCATATGCTCTTCCAATTTCTTACTAAAGATCAAAATATCATCTAGGTAAATAATGACAAACTTTTCTATAAATTCTTTTAGAACCTCATTCATGAGCCGCATGAAAGTGCTCGGCGCATTGGTTATCCCAAATGGCATGACTAACCATTCATATAGTCATTCTTTTGTCTTGAAAGTAGTCTTCCATTTATCTCCTTCTCTGATCTGAATTTGATGATATCCACTCTTCAGATCTATCTTTGAAAAATACATATCTCCACTCAAACAGTCCATAATATCATCCATCCATGGAAATGGAAACTTGTACTTGATTGTGATCTTGTTTATTTCTTTTTAATATGTACACATCCTCCATTCTCCATTCTTTTTTGGTGCTAATACTCTTGGTACAGCACATGGACTCAAGCTCTCCCAAATCAACCCTCTCTGTAACAATTCATGTGCTTATATGTTCAACTCTTCACTTTCTGTTGGTGTCATTCTGTGTGTTGCCTTATTTGGAAAACTGGCTCCTAAAATCAAGTCCATCTGATGACTGGTCTTCCTTACTAGTGGTAATCCATTTGGAACATTATTAGATACAATATCCTAAAACTCATTCAACAAATCTTCAACTTCTACAGGTACATCTTCTACTTCCTTTTTACCAGCTTTTGGAATTAAAGCAAAACACATATGCTCATGCCTCATACCCTCTAGGAATTTTCTTCCATCAACAAAAGTTATCCTTGCATTGCCACATACCTTTTGTTATGTTTCCTTCTATGGCTTTAGCTTATGTCACACTCCATCCTTCATCAGGGAATAGGTATTCACATGACCATCATGAACAGCACACCTGTCAAACTACCATGGTTTACCCAACAACATATGATATGCATCCATAGGTATGATATCACATAGTACCTCATCATGGTATCTGCCAATCTTGAACTTTACTAGGCATTGTTCACTGACCATGACCTTGTGGTCATCCTGTACCCAGGCAATCCAATATGGACGTAGATGTTTCTGTCTCTTGAGCTTCAAATTTTGACCATCTCTTCTAACACCAAATTTTTAGTGCTTCCACTATCAATAATCACATCACAACACTTATCCTCACACTTGCACCTAGTGTGAAACAAGATTCTTCTTTTCTCAGGTTCATTCTCCCCATTTAGTAGGATTCTTTTGTTAATTAGTGTTTCTCCTCTTTTAGCATCTTCAAAATGTGATGATCTGGCATCTTCATCTACATGTGCAACTCTAGCTTGACCTTCAGTTCTCCTATCTATCCTTCCTTGGCATTGAGGACATTCATATTCCCTATGACCTTCTTCTCCACAGTGAAAACATGTTCCACGAAAGCCTCCTCTTCTGGATCCTTGTCCTCTTCCTCTTCCTCTCTGATCTCTATTATTTTGATCATGGAAACAATTGGAATTGTTTCCTCTCTGACTTTGATTGCTACTAGCCTCATCCTTCTTTTTCGGATCTTCATTCTGGCCTCCATATGACCGTCCACTAGATCTTCCACCACGACCTCTTCCATTTTGTCTGCTCTCAAACTTCTTGTTAATATTTTCCTCTACTTTTAGGAAAAACTGGTATGCCTCTTCAATACTATTTATTTGAACCAAATTCAACTCCTCCTAAATTCTCGGCCTCAACCTATTAAGGTAACCGGCAACTTTATCCTTATCAGCTTCCACGTGGCCTTTTCTGATGAGGATTCAATAGAACTCCTCTATATACTCTTGAACAGATCTTCCTTCTTGCTTCAAACTTTGCATTTTCTTCAGTAGATCAAGCTCATAATCAATAGGAATGAACTGTCACTTTAATTTATCCACCATCTAATCCCATCTTGTGATTTTATCCTTTCCTCTTCTATTTCGCTCCAATTGAATCTCTTGCCACCAAATCTTCGCATGACCTTTCAATCTGGCCTTCGCAAACTTGACCCGATCAGGATCCTTGATGTCCTCATACTCAAAATATTCTTCTAATTCATTGATCTAGTCGATCAACTCCTCTAGGTTAAGATTTCTTGAAAATGCAGGAACCTCAATCTTAGGTCTTTTCCTGATCTTGGAAATGGCCCAAAAAAGCCTTTCTTCCTCTTGGTTCATAATTTCGCCTTCTCCTTCTTGATCAGAATTTCCTTCATCTGCTTCATCCTCACTTTCGTCTCTAACATTAAGATTCATTCTTCTACAAATCTCTTCTTGCAATGCTCACACTTGTCTCTGGAGCACTCTAACCTCAGGTGTCACACCACCAGCTCTTCTGCCACGTTCCCTTCTTGGAGGCATTTTCATGCTTTATCGTTGAAACCCTAAACCACGATCCTAGTGAAAACTGCCTCACCATTGGTGATTTGTCTACACACTCAAGAACTCATGCTCTGATACCACTTGATGAAGGGTGCTCCTCTTAATACCACAAACACATAACAAAAACAAAGAAACAACAACAATTTGCAAGAATGAAAAAATGGGCTTTTTATTATCTCCACAAATGTGGAATTACAAATTTTAGAATTACAATATGCAAAGCCACATGGGCATTTTCCCTTACAATATTTTATAGGACAAAGCTTCGAATCATTACCTAGATCTACTCAGAACTACTCAGAACTACCTTGAACTACCCTAGACAACACTACGGGCCTTCCATATATAGGCAATTTTCCATCGCCTAGGAAGGTTCCAAAAATTTATCCTCTAAGGCTGACCAAACTTAGAATTATTTTATTTTTAATTATATTACATCAGAGTCGGCTCAAAACAACTTTTGAAACACAAACAAAAATTTTGAAGGAAATTTATTTTCTGCCATTTCAGGTGGTCCAACTTCTGGAGACCATAAGTCATCACCCATCACCCATTGACCTAATTGACTATCATGAGCCCATTTCAGAAAGGGCTTCATTCAGCCGAAGTTTCAACCTCATCTAGTTCCTCTAAAGCCTTCAAAATTAAGTTCAAAGTTTCTGTAGCCTGCTGCCAATACCGAAAATTTTCAATATCTTCAAAACTAGACTTGATCTGGCAATGAAACTTTATTGGCAAGCTGATATGACCAAAATGAACCTCCAGGGAAGAAAATAGAACATTCTAAGTTCGAACGGAAAACTTACTAAAAATAGTAAGTTTTCAAAAATAGTAGCTCTGCACAAGATAGCCCTTATTGAAAAGAAACCAGAATTATTTTTGGGTGATGCAAGATTTCTCTTACACCCAAGATTCTCTTGCATCAGAAGTGAAGGGTGAACCTTCTTTAGGACCCTCGGTCGGTCTAGGTATTCTCTAGAATCTGAGAAAGGTCATCTTTGTAAAGATTGGAGGGGGTAGGTTCTGGATTGGGGGTAAAGTTAAAAGCATGAATGGGGCTCTAGAATTTTTAATAATCAACATGTATGGCCCTTTGACCCTTCATGAGAAAGAAAGAGTATGGGAGGAGATTGAAACCTTTTTTCATAATAACCCTAGGTAGACATTTATCTTGGGGGGGATTTTAATGATATTCTGAATGAGGATAAGAAAGTCGGGGAGTTAGGAAGAACTTCTCAGACTATGTTGGCATTCATTGACTGGGTAAATAGAAATGAAATGATGGACTTCAAAACAAGTAATGGGACCTTTACTTGGACAAATCGTAGACTAGGTTCCAGTAATATCACTGAGAAATTAGATAGGTTATTCAGGGGAAACCTGATTGATTTCAATTTTGATTTAGAATCCTCTATCCTCCCTTCTTCACAGTCATACCACTATCCAGTATCTCTTTGGGTGAAGGAAACTAACAAACCTAATAGATGTCCTTTCAAATTTGAAAAAATGTGGTTCAAAGATAATGGGCTAAAGTTCTTATTGGAACAATGGTGGAAGGAGGAAGTTTTTGAATGCTCCAAAGCTTTCATTCTTATGGTAAAAATGAAATCTATTAAGAATCAAGTTAAACAATGGAATAAGGATTTTTTGGGGATATCTTTGCAAGTAAGGAAGAGATCAAAAAAGAAATTGGTGATCTGAATGAGAAGGTTTTTAAGGAAGGAATGAATCAAGAAAGCTTTTTGAAAGAAAAAATCTTATTAAAGAACTATGAAGACATTCTGGCCAAAGAGGAAATTATTTGGAGGCAGAAGTCTAGGGAGACATGGCTAGAGGAAGGAGATAGGAATACAAAAAATTTCCATAATAGTGCAAAGATTAAAAGGAAGATTAATAGAATAGGTGCGCTTAAGAATTCAAATGGAGAAATGGTGGAGAAACCTAAGGAAGTTTCCAAGGAGGTGGTTACCTTCTTCATAGAGATGTTAAATTGTGATTCTTTGACATTGGGAGCCCAGGAGGATATCATTAGAAACATTTCACCCAATATTAGCAGAGATTAGAATGGAAGATGGAATGCAAAAATATCAATAGGGGGAGTAGAGGAGGCCCTCAAACAATTACATTCGAACAAATCCCCAGGACCAAACGGTTTACCAGCATTCTTCTATCAAAATTATTGGTCCTTTTTGGGGAATGAAGTGACTGAAGTATTGCATAGTATTAGAAATTTAGGTAGAATCCTTAAGGAGATGAATAATACTTTCCTAGTTTTAATCCCTAAAGTAGAAAATGCAGAAAACCTAGATGGGTTTAGACCAATTTCTTTATGTAATACCATTTATAAGATTTTAACAAAAATGTTGGCAAATAGATTAAAAACCTTACTCCCGAACATAATATCTGAGGTACAAATGGGCTTTGTGCTGGGAAGATCAATTATGGATGGAGTGATTATAGCCCGAGAGGAAATTCATATGATTCAATGTAATAAAACCCTAGTATGTTAATAAAGTTGGACATAAAAAAGGCCTATGATAAAGTGGATTGGAGATTCCTTTGTAATTGCCTAAAGGTCTTTGGTTTTTCTAAGCAATGGATTAACCTAGTATTTGAATGCATCTCAATGTCTAGAATTTCTATCCTAGTTAATGGAACCCTAGAAGGCTTTTTTGAAATTTCTAGGGGGCTTCGCCAAGGGGATCCCCTTTCTCCCTTCCTATTTATAATTATGGCAAAAGTCTTAGGGAGATAGTTGAATAAGGCAAGGGAAGAATAGAGAATTAAATGTATAAGAATTACTAGTAACATAGAGCCTACTACTCACCAATAATTTATGGATGACACAATGCTTTATGGGAAGGTGGAAATAGAAGAGGCCAGGAACTTTAAAAAGTTATTACTAGACTATTCAGAGGCATCTAGTCAGCTTATAAACAGAGACAAGTCAGAAAAAATTTTCTTTAATACAAAAGTAAATGTAGAGAAAATTATTTTGAATATCTTAGGTTTCAAGAAAGAGGAACTCCCAAGAAAATACTTAGGTCTACTCCTGGACAAGGGGACTAATCAGATGAAGTTATGGAAAAATGTCTTATATAAGGTTGAAAACCATGTGGCATCTTGGGAAGGAAAATGGCTCTCTTCAGCTAGGAGGGTAACAAGGTTGAGATCGGTCCTCTCTTCAATCCCTATTTTTTAAATGTCTTTTTATAAAATGTTGTTGAAAATTAATCATAAATTAAATTAGAAACTAAGAAATTTATTTTGGCAGGGCTCGGCAGAAAAAAAAAAAAGGCTAGCCTTAGTTGCTTGGAAGAAGATATGTAGGTCCAAACAAGATGGGGGGGTTAATCTTTAAAAATTTAGAGATCAAAATGTGGCCTTAGGGGCTAAGTTGGTATGGAAAATGATTAAGGAACCGGAATCTAAATGGGTCAAAATAATCAGATACAAATATTTGGAGGGGAATGACCCTCTAAGCATTCTTCGTCATGAGTCTCCCTCGAGAGGGTCTAGATTATGGAATTTTATCAAGGATTGAAGACCTCTTATCAATGATAAGGTCTCTTGGAATATAGAGGATGGGAGAAAGGCACTTTTTTGGGAAGATTCATGTGGGGGATACCCGATTCTTCATAACTTGATATATGACCCGGATATAATAAATCTTCTCATAGAGAGGGTAGGTATCTTTGTTAGAGATTATATGGACATCCCAAGTGGAAATCTTGTGATGGGATGGAGCTAGAAGTTAGATGGGGACATAAGGATATCGCCAAACTTTAGAGCTAGGTAATTAAAGGAAATTTTAGCAGCTAGGCTTATCTCTTCTAGTTCTAAGAAAGATAGGATAGTGTGGATGGGATCAAAATTGTGGTAGTATAACACCAAATATGGTTATGAATCCTTATATAAGACCCATAACTTCATAAGAACAAAACTACCTTCAGACCTATGTTGAAATAAGGAGTGCTTACCAAAGGTTGGGATGTTTGCATGGGTGGCCTTACAACATATAAATTTTAACTACGGAGTGGTTCATGAAAATAGGATTTTATGGACCATCTAGATGTGTATTATGTTAAAAAAAGGAAGAAACAGTGGATCATATATTCCTAAACTGCGAGTTCACTAATAAATGTTGGGGATGGCTAATGTATAAACTCAACTCAAAGTAAGCGCTTCCAAATAATATAGGGGATCTATTCAAGTATTGGCCAAGGAATCAGGGGAAGGATCTTTTTGGAAATATATGGACGGTTGCGCCATCCCTTTTAATTTGGGAAGTATGGAAAGAAAGAAACTGGAGAATATTCAAAGACTCTGAATTACAGTTTAATCAATTTTCAAATAAATTAGAGGCATGTATTATTGAAGTTATTAATAATACAAAATTGCCTCAACTTGAAAGGAATGAGATTATTAGGGTGGGATGACAAGATTAGAAATAGATGGGAAGGCCTCGAAATTCTCCCATTAGGTGAATTCAAGAAGAAGGAATCGGATCAGATGAGGGAGGATTGTGTTTGGAAATCCCCAACTGTGGGTTGGCACAAATTAAATTTTGATGGAGCCTCCAGAGGAAATCTAGGAACAACAGGTATAGGTTGTTGTATTCACAATTGGGACAAGAAGCTCGTATATAGTTTAGGAGGCCCTATAGGGATGCAGGATAATAATGTAGCGGAATTTACCGCTCTGCTAGAGGGTCTGAAAGTTAGTTGGAATTTAGGCTTAGAAAAGCTAGAGATAGAAGGGGACTTCTCCATAGTAATCAATGCAATAAGAAAAGGAACTACCCTGAATTGGCAATTTGATGGTTTGGTTAATCAGATAATGGAATTGTTACATCTCTTCAAGCATTATACTATTAATCACATATTTAAAGAAGGGAATGGGATAGCAGATAACTTAGCTAATTTAGGTGCAGATGGGGTTAAACTCGCTATAGGATAAATTTTATAAAAAATAGTAAATTGATAATATATATAAAAGTTAAAGGACTAGGTCAGCTCATTATATAGCATCTCTTAAGGTATTAGGACTAATATTCTAGCGGATATCTTTTTTCTCTTGGTAAGACTTCAAGATGGTTAGAGCCTAGGTCTGTTATAGTTGAGCTAGCAGGTGTTTCTTCCATAGATGTTAATTCTAATAGATAAGAGGCATTCTCAAATTAGTAGATTGATGGTCTAGCATATTAAATTATGGTAATTTTAAACAATTATATTGCCCTTGGTTGGCATATAGGTTCAATTGAGTATAGCTAGGGATGGGTAAATTTCTTTATAACATTCTTAAGTTGGCTTAATCTGATCATAATTATAATAAAGAATAAATATAAATCTCCCAATATTCAGTAGTGGAGTCTTTGTAGCTACTAGGGTCTTTTTATTAATCATTTTAGGGATCTAATAAGTCTAAGGTTTTAGCATAATAGTCGGGGTGCTTTTGAGTCATGTTTTTTAACTTCATTTTGTAGGTGGTGATTGATCAGACGAATTAATTAGTGAAGAGATTAAAACTTATGTAAGGATTTAGGTAGGAATTTTCCCTCTCAATTATACCTATCCTATTCTATTATAGGAATGTCCCGATCCCCAAAAGGATACTTTTGTTGGGGAATTATTTCATAGGGCCATTGGGAAATGGGTAGAAAAGGTAGTAATTATTAGTGATGAACATTTAAGTAAGTTTCATTTCATATACTTTGATCTCATCATTTGATTTTATTAAGCCAAGGCTTAGATATGCCTCATGACAAAACAACTAATAAATCTTATCGGATAGGGACATCTCGCACGTAGGATTTAGGAAATCCAGCGAGGATTTCTAGATATTATGGCATGTCAGAGGAATGAAAAGATGGCATCTTACCTAACCAATGTGAGAGTCCCTCTATTAGAAGGCTTGAGATCAATATTTTACTTTACAAATGAAATTGTTAACTTGAGATGATCTTTAAATGATGTGTAATTAACAGTTGTTTTGCAATTTGCATTTAATTCTATTAGTAGAGTACTCATTGATCAGAGTGATGGTATTTTTTTAGAAAAGGCCAGTAGGCTCCCTTATGCATCATTCTCTTTGCAGTCATTTGGAGTTAGAGTCGGTCGGACATTAAGAAATGGAGACTCCTATCAAGCTAGGAAGTGTCAATAGGCAAATGGCCTTTGATACGGGAATCACCATGGACAAAATTAGGAAGATTATCGAGGTTAAGAACAAAATTATTTGGAGAGCTATCTTGCGAGGCCTGGGGGACCATTTTTCCAATGTAAGGACAAATTCAGAGCTAACCCTAATATCCCAGCGATGTTGATCGACATCGCCATGATATATTCAATGACTGGACTCAGGTGGTGAAACTTTGTCGACATTTTTTTATTAAGGATATTTTGGCGGACTTGGATAGAGTCATGGTTAACATTAGAAATGATCTCACAATCGCAAGGCCAGGAAACTAAGACATGTTAATGATTAGAAATGGGCCAGTTGTCACCTACTCAACCATCTACTCTGAGGACCTTGATTGGTTCTGGGCAGAAAGGCCAGTTTACCAGAGAAACTTGGAATTTCTTATGCATTTCCTCCAAATCTGAAAGCTCGCTTGCAAGGATTGGTTGGAGGTCTATATAGCGACAAAGGGATTAGATGGGGATCCCAACTTGGTGAATGACCTGGAAGACCTACGTGAATGCATAAGGATAAATGGATGAATAGTATATATAGTTGTTAGGTCTTACCTTTTGTAGCTAGTCTGGTATGGCCAAGTATAGTATACGGCCTTTTCTCTTCTCAAAAACTTTTCAGTAGTTAACTCCTAATAGTATGGATCATATGTTGCAAAACTTTAAGGTTTTTTTTGGACCAAAGAAGTGATGTAATTACATTTTGTTTATTTGTCATAATCAATATATACTCTATCTTAATTATTAAGTTTTAGGGTTTTCGAATTCTGGTAGATTTGCATTCCTTCTTTGTCTTCCATATATATATATATATATATATATATATATATATATATATATATATATATATATATATATATATATATATATATATATATATATATATATATATATATATATATATATATATATATATATATATATATATATATATATATATATATATATATATATATTTATTTATTTATTTATTTATTTATTTATTTATTTATTTATTTATTTATTTATCTTGGCAAGTAGTATCTTTTAGGCTTTTAGTTTTCAATATTCGAGAATTGGTCTCCAATTATGTTTATTGTTTGCATTCATGTTTAAGAGCTATTTCTCACTCTTTTCCTGTTAAGCTTTCATTTGAGGTTATGCTTATATGTTTTCCCCTTGTTAGCATTCAGTACTTATTGTCTCTTTGTTTAGTCGCGCTAGAAGAGAGATGTGGATGTCCTCACCCCATAAAGTATTTTATTTAACACTATTAGGACTCGTATGTGTATACTGCTTAGATAGAATGCAAAATGTATACAGTTTCTTGTTGTCTAATGAGCTAATATGATGACAATCTACGGTGTTATCTTAGTACTTGACATCTGTACAAGAAGGATAGCATTTCAGGAATGAATTGAGTCTTAGCAAGGTCTCTTCTTTTCTAGGTGAAGTACTAATCATAATTATAGGCTATTCCATTCTCTATTTTTTTGAGGATGTTTGGGAACTTCTCTGATTATTCCTAAACTTCAAATATATGGTCTTTCGCTGTTAATTTCACTTAAATATATTTGATTCATAGTAGTCTCATTTTTACAAATTCTCATGGCTAATTGATATTAGAAACTTATGGGGTTTCCTTGGCGATGTAACATATTTGTTTAGATGTGTGTGTGTGTGTGTGTGTGTGTATTGATATATATGTATATTTACAAAGATATATATGTTTATTCTATGCTTTTGTCCTTAGGGATCTTATTTTTGATTGATCTTGGTTGTATTTGTTTTCTTGTTTTAAGATTAGTCAAGTTGTTTTAACTACATTAAATTGGTTTTAGAATGGACAACTCAGTTGTGGTGGCCTTGTTGGACATGAATTATTTAACAATCTTTAGCAAGTTTGATCATTAAGAAGGATATTCTCACTGTCAAATATGGTATGATTAGCCTTCTCTTCGCCTTTCCAATATTGATTAAAATAAGTTATAGGTCAAGGCAATTATCTACTAAGATTTGAATAATATGTTGTGGTAGAAAGCATTCATTCGTAACCATAACTACAAAATAATAGGAAATCTTGTAGAATATTAGCTAATATGTGGCCACTGAAAGTAGAATTGATGGACAATGTGGAGAAGTGGAGAAAACAGAGAATCAAATGGGTTTTATGCACCTGCTCCAATTCCAGGGAGTAGTTGGATTTTTTCATATATTATTGAGTTTGTTGTAAATTCGAGTATGTCTGGATAGCACAAAGGTGCTCTTTGTAAACCAAGTTAAGAAAGGCTATGTAAGAAGTAGGAAGCTCTTCCTCTTCACTTTCACCCTGAATATTTAAATGGGGAATGTAAATACTAAGTACGCATATTCTGAACTGAATAAATCTCAAGCTAAACTGGAGGTTTTCCTAACTCTGTTCTTTCTTCCTAGTGCCTGCACCGAACAAAGTTGTAACATTATTTTATATAAATAAAATTATTGGCCTCTGTCTATTACTTTAAAAAATAATTGTCCTTCGAGCTATACTCCAAAAATACAAAACAATCCACACACAATGTAAAGGGAAAATGAAGGAGCTTGGTTACAAGAAATATTTCTCTAAGAAATGAAGGTGTGCAACTCTAAGTCCTTACAAGCTCACACCTCATTTATTCTTGAAGCTTTTCATTGTTACAAATTCCTTTTTTGCAGAAATCTAATCTAGCCCACGAGAGAATCAACTTGAACGAGTCAATTTTAGGAATCCAATATGCATATTAATCAACAAAGTTGTGTGCACTTGACTTAACGATATGAAAATATCATCTTTCTATTGTTCATTAGGTCTTGAAGACAATGACAACAAACAAATGTATTGTACATGAGCAATTATACATGACTATCATATCGGAGTAATGATTAATGTGCTTCTTAAGGTTTAAGTTAATTGTCCTCTTGCATAGGACTAAAATTACTCAAAAAAAAATTCATCGCCCGTCAATATATTACTTGTGTATATCTTCCTATTGGCATAACCATTGCACCTTGTTGAGGTGCAATTGCTAGTTACATTTTATTAAGTTTATTTCATAAAAAGAAAAAATTGTTGAATCAAATAAACAAATGAATAGTAAGTAAACCGTAATGATAGCCCCATTAATAATTGTAAGAAATCCCTAAACTTATTAGGAGTTTAAAGGAGAAATTAAACATTATCGAAGGATAATAACATTAACAAATTTTGATAAGAAAAATGTCTCCCGCCCTCCATGCGTTTCAAACATACATGTTCCCGCTCTGTCATTTGGCTTTGGGGTGACGTTGTTGGGATCTCCTTCTCTGGGCGTCATTGGGAGCTCTACTCTAGATGTCATTTGTCCCTATGTTCTTTGGCCCGCTTCTGTATCGATTTCTGACAGTGGGGCGTCTGATGTTTTGGGGTTTCCAAGTTTGGATGCTATGTGGTTTCTGGCTCCTTCTGGTCTTTTGGAGCCCTTGATTCTGGGTGATGGCCCTAGGCTTGGGGTTTTTTTTTAACCCTACTCTTCATGTTGGACTTCTTCATGTAGCCCGTCTTGGGTTGGAGACTGTCTCTTCTGCTCATGCCTCTGTTTCTGGCCTTGGGACTATCCAGGTTGGGGTTCTCCCTCCAAAATCTACTACTAATGGTGGAAAGAGCTACGTAAATGCTACCAAATCTGTTGCTACCATCCATTCAAAGGTGAAATCTTGACCTATTGTGTGTGCCAAGGCCTCCCCTATGGTGGTTTGTGGCCCAGATGTGGTGGACAATGTGGACAATGTGGACATTGTGGGTTGGTCTGCATATTCACGAGCCTCTAGCCCTCTCTTCCGGATTTGCATTGTTGGATTACTAGCTCTAGACGACCCTTAGTTTCTAGTAATGTTGAACTCTACCCTTGTGCTAAGGGGTTTTTAATTGCTACATTTTTCTTTTCTGAAGACCATGACGTGATTTTAAAAAAGGTGTGGGTTTGAGGGAATCACTCCCTTTCTGCCAAGCCTTGGACAATCTCCTTTAACCCTCTTACTGAACCACTCAATGTACGCTTAGTGTGGGTTTGCCTCCCTAATCTCCCACTCCATTTTTGGGAGATGTTTTGCTATGAAGCCATCGGAAACTCTCTTGGTCATTTCTTAAAGGTGGATGAAACTACGAATGCTATGGGTTGTACTACTTTCGCACATATTTTGGTTGAGATGGATTTTTCATCTCTACTTCCAGGGGAGGTGGTGCTCATGGTCGAGGAGAGGCCATGGACTCAAGCTTTGGATTATGATGGCCTTCTCTTATGTTGCCATTGTTGTTTATCTACTAGACACATTGCTTCTGACTGTGCTCTTTTGTGTCATAAAGGCACTTCTACTTGGTGGAAGGATGCAAGTGATGTTCATTTGATAGTCCATACTTCTAATTCTCTCTTTGATTCTTCTTCTAAGGATTCACAATTTGCTGACAAAGATGACACCCCTACCGCTAATCTAGTTGCAAAGGTTGCTGATTAAATTCAGGCTTCTACTACCCTCCCAAGTTTTCCTCCTGTCGCAACCCCTGCTACTTCAGGTGCAACTCTCCATGGCCTCACAGTCTATTTTGTTCCTACTGCTTTTGCTTCTATTTTCAACCAAGTTACTGTTGACTCTACTTAGCTCCTTCAACACTCTAGTTGCTACGCTGATGATTGCCTTGGCGGAATTTCTGTCATGGAGAGCCTAAGGATAGCATCGCCTAGATAGTTATCTAATGGCATAGGAAGAATTGTTCTTCGAACTCTCGCTCATCTTCTCTTGTAGTGTGAGTTTGGCCTTTCCTTTGAAGGGCTTCTAGCCTTTGTGCTATGTGTTTGTTCTTTCTAGTTGGCACTTCTTGTGTTGTCTATGTGTGGTTGTTGGTCTTTTGCCTTCAGGCCTTGTATTTGTATGGGTCAGCTCCCTTGCTAGGCTACTTTTAATTATCAAAAACAAATTATAGTCAACAATAAGACAACTTAATTGTATCATCTACAAACAATAAAACTATTGAAAACCCATTTGCATATGAATTCATAGAACCATAATCTTAAATTTATAACTTAATTGGTATGTCAAGATGATTCTCTAACAAAAGATTAGAATCCCCTTGAATATTAAATGTGTTTATGAACACAAATGCGGTTATGTTCATAAACACCTTTAAAAGCCATTATTAAAATAAGCACCCACAAAACAATAGAACCTTCAAGTTAGCAAATATAGAGAAGTTAACAAAAAACCATAAAACCATAAAAGAAACCACCCACAAGAAACATCTTATGGTGCATTGCCTTCATGACGAGAAAAACCCCACCCAGGTCAAAAACTCCCCATGACAACCTAGAAGAGCAATGTTGACCGACACAACATTGGCAACCATTCCATTCTATGAAACCTACAAAAAATGATAAACAAGGAAGTAAATGTTGTAGTTAAATGAAAACCCACCTTAGCCAACAACATTACTGTGAAGAGGACAAACGAAAATGATAAATGAGGACACAAATGTTGTAGCCAAATGATAAACAAGGAAGCAAATATTGTAGTCAAATGAAGTTACCCTTGTAGACACTATCACTATGAAGAGAAGCACCAAGAACGAACCCACCATTGTCAAGCATTCCTTTCACAAAAGACCTTGAAATATAGAGTAGAGCCAAACATGTTTTGGTCTCTATTGAAATGAACTCTTGAGAAGAAACATCTCATTTGTGAGATGGCGATGAGTAAAATAAGCTGAGTTTTGCAGCATTCAGTACTTAAATGCATAAAAAGTTGGCACCATATGAAACAAGTAAATGTGAAGAGACCAGTTAATGTGGTTGGCTAGGAGGAAAAGAAGAGACAATGCTCATTAAATGCGAGGAAGTGGACGTTTATGTTGGCATTCTACTTGCTCACCATGTGACATGACAAATATGTACCACTCCCTTGGCATACAATCATCGAGGATGACCCCAACCCACGATCAATCATCCATCCAATAGGTAGCTAATTTGATCACTCCACCTATCGACATACGAACAACATTACATTCACAGAAGAAAAATGAAATTTCTTAGGCACACCTTGATATTCCTAAATTGATGAGCAATTTTTTATTTTTTAAAAATCCCTAAAAACCCTTCAAGGTATAAAATCAGCTCCTCAATTCTACTTGAAATTAATTCAACATTCTTATCTAAGAAAGTGTGTGTTCGACTAACTACAATACAAAACTACTATTTGAAAGCTCTAAAGGAATTGCAAGACCATTAAATCTATCCTCACCATGATAGTAACCGGTAAAGGTAAAGAATTCATTCCTGCCAAACTCGTTAAATCATTGCATTAGGAAAGATAAGACTACTAATCATTTTAATGGTAGTTAGCAATGGCAACAAAAGTCGGCACCAACATAAAAATTAATGAAAAAAAATCTGCCGAAGAGTTTTTGTAAAGGTTAGCAAGTTGCTAGAGCATCAAATTTGGTTTTTATCTACGTATCTCCTTCAATACCATTTTTTAACTTTCAAAAGCAATTAAGAAAGATAACAACCTGGAAAGCAACGACAATTTACTGTGCTTATGAATAATGAGGTGCATCCTAAATGCTAAATAGATTGCACCTAAAATAATACCATTCTAAAATAACTGATTGTATGGACACTACAAAAACTTGTATGCATTCCAAAGCTAGGGGAGCAAAGTGAAATTTAATATTAACAAATAAAATTTGAATAAATAACAATGAAACAAGAAATAGTGGGAATTTGTCTTCGAATTCAAAAATACAATACAAAATAAAAGCATAAAATTAATTGGCCAGCTCGAACTTGAACTCCTTCCATAGTTCATTGGATAACACATCATATTATTCAATTAGTCTTAAGACAATTTTATAGAAAATAAGCTATTTTTTTATAATATAAGAAATATAGATGTTAGGAGATAACATGTCACTATTTCTTTTGTGATAATATTCATATTGTTACTGCATTATAATAAAGTCGAGCAGAAATTAGATGTACCTTGCAAAATTTTGAAAAAAAATTAAATAAAAACACAAATATCAAAATATAAATGAATAAATAAAATGTTTTTGTGACATAAAATGCTTTGAACTTACACCCTCTTAGAACTTGCTCCTTAGGCACATGCTTTTGAGACTTGAGCGTTACCTTCTTCAATATGTTTTCATTCTTTATTTGGTTTACTTGTGTTCAATGGTTGAGGTGTTTATTAAAATTTCAATGCATTGTAGTCTACGAAAATAAGGTTGGCACAATAAATTTAATGGATGCTTTGGTTTAGCATCATCAACTCCCTGTGAACTTGGTGGTTTACAATTCTAAATATACTAAAACAAAAAAGTTTAGTATTCATCTTCTATTGATATTATATTCAATGTACCAAAAATATACTTTGAGAACAAACCATAATAAATTGTTTTACTAAGATTCGCACAAGGCCAAATTAAACAATTTTCAAAAGCCATCAGGGTCTTTGAGAAGAAAGCATAGCATGTTGAAACAATCTGAGGACAAAATATTTAAAGTAAAAGCTACTAAAAGTTGCAGGGAGGGTTTCATTTGAAAAAATATACCAAGTAAACCATTCAAATGTAATTGGACAAGATGATCTCGTGCATCCCCAAGAAAATGATGTTTAGTTTGGAAGTTGTAATCGCAATTTATAAGGATGCAATTCAGTATGACTCATTTTGAGTAGCTATGGTAGTTAAACTTACTGTCCTGACACATCTCATCCACTTTATATAAATATGTATTCTACATAGATCACGTTCCTTAAAGGTTTCCACATTCTGACAGAGAACTCAGCTGATGCATGGTCGTTGGTTCAGATCTCAGCCAACCTATGTTTTCTAACAATTCGTATCAAAGTCAGTGTTTGCTTGGGGTAAATACAGCATCAATGGGAGTATGATGTGATAATAAGTGTGAAAGTAAACACACTCCTAGAGAGAAATCCAGGAAAGGACAGATAATTGAAGTGGCAAAGCAGCCAAATGAGCTATCATATTCCTAGGTCTGAATTCCAATATGCATCAAAAGTAGTGTTTGTTGCAAGAGAGAAGTGTATGGCTTAAGGAGAGGTCATCCATTCTAATCCAAACCTACCCATGTTTTCTAACATTAGTTTCCTTAATACACTTCGAGTTTATACACTGGTTTGGCGGTCTTAGATTCGATTAAATTAAAATATGATTGTAACCACAGTAAGGAAAAAGATCCCTTTCAAATAAATGATAACATAGGAACCCCACAATCTGTAGAAGTTGATTAATTGGTTATGAGATAAACTCATACTCTCAGCGAATCATTTTGGAATTTTGACAATGGTATTCTATGAATTTACTAATATGTAAAAATAACAAATCAGATAAACTATACAATCATCTTGCCGCAGAAAGCTCAATGGCCTCCTGGTTATATGTAGAATCCTCAGTCCACTGAAATCTTCGAGGCAATATTGTGTATTCTTGCCAGCGAGTTACTTCAAGTTGCTGCCATTCCTCCCAACGCTCTGCCAGGCCTTCTCCTTCCAACATTCGTACAACTTCTGTCATCTTGGGCCGGTCCTCAGGTGAGGTTTGTGTACATAACAATGCGACTTGGATTACTGCTTCAACTTCTTTTGGATCATAGTTCTGCTTCAGATTTCGGTCTACAATAACATCCAGCCTCTTCTCTCTTTGCAGCTTTTTGACCTGCACACATCAATGACAGACATTTTAAACGGTATTTTTTTATTCCCAAAACAACCCTACGAAATGTGATTGACAATGTAATTACAATCTAAACCATGGAAGATCATTTGAATTTCCATGCTACCAAACTTTTATTCTTTTAGATCCCATTGTAACCTGGAAATGGCTGCCTCATGTAAACAGTCAGCATATCCTCTGACAGCTGTTTCAGAAGGTAAGTTGCAGGCACCATTCCTACAACGCAGTCTTAAAAAAGGGCACAATGGAATGCTAACATACAAAAAAAAACATAATGTAGGCAGTCAAGCAAACTGTACTTTTTAGAACATAAAATGATAACCATCCTCAATAATGTCAACCATCCTTCATCTGGAATGACCTGTATAGGATGACTTAAGAGTCATCAATTTTAACTAATCATGGCCATGGACCATAATTAACAGAAATGACTCAAGTTCTTCAAATGCTATCTATCTTTCCCTGATGTCTGCATCCTTCCTGTTCATGTGAAATCTATTATCAAGGTATCATTTCAGCTAAGAGAACACCAAAAGATAACTAAACAAAACCAGGTGTATTCTCCTAAATTTTGGAAGTGTTTTCCAGGGAAACTTCTCATGACATGCACCATCAATCTATCTGGTCCTAGATTCTCAAATAGGTCATTGAAAGACTGATTTTCATTGGAGTAGTATTTTGTTTTAGGCTACTTTCAAATTTGTTATGGAGCTTGTCTGAAGAAACAAATTACAGCTAATCCGAAGTAAGATTAATAACATCATATTAAAAATTAAAAAAAATTGAAATCAAGCATCATAAATGTACAAGGATTATATTCATCTAAGCACATTAAGTTGCAATGATGATGTTCTTACATGATCAAGTAGTAACACATCATCTTCTTCTTCAAGGCGTGAGAAGTCTATAGCACGCTGTCCTGTGACAAGTTCCAAAAGCATAATGCCATACCCAAATACATCTGTCTTCTCTGATGACTTTCCAGTTGATAAGTACTCTGGAGCAATGTGACCCATAGTTCCACGAACTTGTGTTGTAACGTGAGTTTTTTTCGTATCAACCAACTTTGCCAGTCCAAAATCACCAACAACTGCTTCAAAGTCTTCATCTAGCAAAATGTTGGCAGCCTTTAAATCTCGGTGAATTATCTTTGGACTGCAATGCTCATGAAGGTACTCCAAACCACGTGCTGCACCAAAAGCCACATGTTTCCGAGTGGGCCAGTCCAGTCCCTTCTCCCCAGGTTTAAGCTCTGAATTTACATGATAGTTATCACATTAGAATAAGTCATTTGTAAAGCCCCCTCTCTCACACACTTTCAAACAATTCAATTTGCAGAATTATTTAGAAATAAACTTACAGATAGAGCAAGACGCATGCGCATGCACACACGTGCATTTAAACAATGCAAGTTGCAGAGTTCTTTAGCAACAATTACAGATAGAGCAAAGATTGTGCAATAGTTTAGTAGCAATAATAACTACCAGCAGGAGAAACAATACAATTTTGGAATGTCATGATAGAACTACAAAATCTAAATCTCATACAGGTCTGGCAAAAGCCAGAAAATGGGTTATAAGGAAATCCTGAAAAAGAAAAGGTGGAATTCACACACAAGAACACAATAATACATATCTTCACTCTAGGTGTTACAGTCAATGAAATGCTGCATATCATAGGAAAACCCAAGGTTGCATGGAGACAGGGGTACTTAGGTACTTCAGAAACGGGTACAGGTACAGGTATGATTATTTTTCAAAATAGGAGATGAGGGGGTACTTTGGGTACGCCAATTTTTTTTATATATAATTTAATATTTTATAGAAAATCTGAAAATATGACATTGAGTTTTCAAAACAAGAACAGTGATAAAGTTTACTGTCAAACAGTAACTTTGAAGATAAAGTACACAAATTGAAATGTCATACAATCATTGCATCAAAGTTTCAAACTGATTAGTGATTACATATTGAAATAAACTTGATAAACAGCAAGCTGATACGCAAACAAAAACTGAAATTAAAATCAGAAATCTTAATCAAGGTCCTTAGCTATGATGCTCTCCACTGAATACCCACTGAGTACCCGGTACTTGGGTATGTGTACTAGTACCCAGTATGTGTCCTAGGGGTATGGGTACACCGTACGAGAACCCATGCAACATAGGAAAAAACCTTAGCTGTTTCTTTTTATTATACGAAACCATTTGATATGATTGCAGAAGAAATGATTATATGCAGAAACTGCCAAATGACCTTACCCAAAGTCAAGACTATATTAGAATAATGCGATGGAATCTAAATATTCTGGCATTAAATAAAGAGAGAAGTAAATTGGCTTGCATTCTAAAATTACTTCTACCACAGTTAATTTAGCATAACATCTTAGAAAAAAATTATGTTTGAAAGATCAGCATTATTGAGTAGGATAGGAATTTTACTTAAACATAGACAACATAATCCATGGGAAGACTAATGCAAACCCTAATTTTTAAGTGAAAGCATAAAAAATCTTCACAGTAATGTCTTCCTTAAAGAAAACCAATTCCTGCACAAACATCATTTTATTTCCAACAAAGTGATTATACTAAAGAACTCCAGAGAATGCAAGCTTGAGTTAAACAGTAAGAGATACTAAGAAATTTCTTCTCTAGAAAAATTGGATATAGCTGAACCCTGGAAGCTTTCCTTTGTGTTAATGACAAAGGGGTATCTGGGCCCACAAACATTCCCACATCACCAAAAAATATGTACTAGAGTCTAGTAGCATTTCAATTTCTTGAAATTTGTGTATGTTTGTAAATAAAACTGAAATGCTCCCCTTGCATTTGGTGGTTTGAAACAGGCCACAATTGGTTACAATTAATGAAATTAACAAGGGTAGTGGATTATTGGCATATTCCAAGTGGTAGGCGAAGTAAACTGTTGAAGTGTAAATAAACAGAGAATGGGCCATTACAGTCTTTATTCACTTTAATTCCAACTGTTACAGACATTACAACTCAGGTTTAGCTTGCAAAGTTGGTCATTGGCAGTTTCGAAGTGAATGCGGCCCTAATATTAATTATTAAACTGTTATATCTTCTTGAAACCTAGCTGCAGCTGTCACTCACTAACACCAGCAGTCACAAAGCATATGAGGTGTTACACATGAAAGACTCACTTTCACATAGGCCACAACAGTTACCTATATGCCCCCACTTGAGATTAATGCACACAACCTATATAAGGATGACTTGATAAGCAAAAAAAGGGAAAGGACAAGTGTATGATAAAGAGTAGTGTAATTCTGTTTGGTGCAGTGTCGAACATGGACAGAAACAGAGTTTACACACTGATTTTCTGATTAACGGATAAGCTGTAGCTAGCCACCAGGCTTAGAAAGCCTAAGTTAAGAGGGCAGCCTTTGTAATAAAAGCTCTAAGTTAGCGGCTCAATATAACCAATTATAATTTGTAAGTTTCTAATTTTTGAGGGATTTTATAGACACTAAAATTATGATAAGTAGGAGGTATTATCCACAGAAAGTCAAGTTGTGATATTGCTATTAGGATTCAATTGTGTAGTATTCACATGGGTCAATGAATTTGACCTGAAGTCTACACATTTGAATCCTAATAGCAATATCACAACTAAAACAATTCTCCTAATTGAACATTAATTTTCATCATACCATTAAAATACCACTTGTCACATCATTCATTAATTAGTAATTTGTTGCCATTAATCGCTTGGAGTTTATCATTTATCTATCATTAATTAATTATTATCATTTACCACATCTTTATCATCAATTATCACTTATTAACAAGAGCTAACAATGAAGTACCAATTTCTATTATCCAAAATGGATAACTTGACTGATTCTAAAAGTGGAGCTAAATACACAAAAAATTGAATTAAGAGTGGATATCATCAAATTTAAATTAAAGGGGATGAAAGGAAGGCCAGATTCAAGACAAAAGATGGGTTGTATGAGTGATTGGTTATGTTATTAGGGTTGATCAATGCACAAAGCACTTGCATAAGTTTGATAAATGAAATACTGAATTCCTTAGTAAATTCATAATTTTTTATTTAAATAACATTTGAGTTTTAGTATAAAGAAAAGAAGGAACATTTGAAACATTTAAGATAAGTTTCACAAAGATTAAAAGAAGAAAAGTTACTTAATTTGAAGTAGTGTTGTTTTATGAAGAACTATTATGTTTGGGATTGTCATTTCCCATAAGGGTTTGAGGATGGATTTAGAAAAGATAAGAGCCATTGTAGAGTGATAATCTCCAAAAAGTAAATTTGAGGCAATAAGTTTCAACAAGAAGTTCATCCAAGATTTTAGTGGTATTTATGCACCCATGACAAAATTATGAAAGGTGGTATGAGTGAGTTTCTGTTGAGTTTTCCAGATCGCTGCAAATGTAATAGCACTGCCGTGATTGTTTATGGTATGTGTTTTCCAAATGCAACAATCTCTCTTATTTATATTGGGAATGAGGCTAGGAGAGACATGTCCCTTCATGGGACATGTCTATTCATTTTATAATGTTTCATTAATCAATCATATATTAGAATAATATAAATTTGAATAATATATATTAATAATAATATATATAATATAGCATATATATATATCATATATATATATACAAATACAATATATTATTATTAATCAATATCTAAGTATTATATGTATTCTAAGTGATCATACGACTAGAGCTACAAACATTAACAATTTCAATGGATAGTATCAACAGAAACAAGCTTTTGACTCTTTGAAGAAAAGATAATAGAACAACCCTAATATTATCAAATTTTGACAAAATGTTTCAAGTAGATTGATATATGTGAGACAAAAATTTAAAAAAGTTGAAGCAAAAAATGAAAGCTCAACAAAGACCTTTTGGGCATGTTATAAAATGCATTTGGCGAATGGTACCAACTACCAAGCATTCATGAAGGAGTTTTCCAAATTGTGTCGTACAAGTCTTCTTTCCAAGAATTCAAGCCACCACAATTGTCAGGAAAATTCAAGCAAGTTTTGTCAAATGGGCTTGTACTTTTGTCCTATGGACTGAGGCACAAGTCGCTGACTTTAGCATACGAGCTTGTGATCCTATACAACCTTTTGCTGTATGAAGCTTGACAATTCAGTTTATTGTCATATGGACTTGTCGGACTTCTGTCATATGAATCTTGATGATTCAGTTCCTGGCAAAATGACTCATTGGATTGTTGTCATACATACTCGTTGGACTGCTATCATACAGAGCTCCACAATTCCACTTTTTTCCATGTGGACTCATTGCACTTTTACGGTATGGAGATTTCTAGTTTTGGCTAATCATACTCAGATATTCCTGTGGTATGGCATCACTGAACCATACACAACCGCCACATTATTCCTACTTTTGCACATGTTGTACAAAGGGTTATTGCTGCCATACATAGGAATTTTTGCACTGGCACGTGCCACACAACCTATATATATACAAGCTCCTCTTGCCATTTTTGCATGAGCTTTTGCCATTGTTGTAGGGCCTCCTACTAGCATTATTGTATGGGACCTTTTGCCTACCATTTCTACCATACATGATCTTACTACAACATTCAGTGCCATTTTTGTCATACACCTAGTCTTTCCCATACAACAGTGTCTTGCTAGGTGAGACATGGTGAAAACCACTTTTGTCAACCCTCTGTGGGTGCAAAAGAGCAACAATTATTTGAACGACCTACAAGGAGATAAAGGTGAGAGGGGCAAAGGCAAGGCATCAATTTTAGTCATGGTGAGTAGTACAAAAGGGAAGAAGCGTGTCAAACCTCAGATTGCACGAGGGAAGCAGAAGAATGACAAACCAATCACAGCTAACTCCATCACATGGGAGCACTTAACAAGCAATGAATGCAAAATTTGGTGGAAAAATATAGAGGATGATTATATTATGAAGCATGCACTCCATAATGCATTGGTTGATAAAGTTGTGCAATTGCACTTTTTCAACTCCAAAGCTTTCAACCCTCACCTATAGGCTATGGTGATATACTACAATTGGGTGAAGGGAATTTGTGATTGAGTACAATGGTTGTGAAGTGACCATTCAATATTGGCCTTCAGATTTTACCAGGGTGTTGGACATTCTATCTATTAGGCACTATGTAGGAAAGCCCAAAAAGATAAATGTTGAAAAGGAGTTGTTTATCCAACAAGTGTGTCAACAAGACTTGACATGAGAAGAAATGGACAGCGCACAGAGCTCGGGAGGAAACGGGGGTCTGAAAAAATACCTCGCCAATGCTGAATGGAAATGCATACTCGACTTGCTCAAGTGTTGTCTAATGGGCACCAGTTGCACATTAGACATGGCCTTCTAGATGCTTAAATACATGCTTAACCTGAATAAGGAAAGAATGTACAATTGGGCAAGGTGGTTGTCAAAATGCATCCATGATTTCCCGAGTCTCTGCCACAAAACTTATTACATGACTTAGCATGCAATTATGCTATTCTTGGATGCTATACATACACAAGTGCCTTCAAATGAGAGGGGGAAATTCCAACCAGTTGGGCAGATAGAGCCAAGCTGGACTATAGCATTCTATTGGGTGCACCTTGGTACACAGGCAATGGGGGAGGAGACTGTTCCAGTTCAATCAAGTATGGCGTTGCAGAGCAAGTGAAGCGCAAAACTACCAGCCCACTAGAGAGCAACCAACTAGCCAATAGTGACACATCCACCATTACAATCTCATCCTCATCCAATGAAGAGGCTTCCTTAGATAGTGCTAGTTTGAGTTTCAGTTGAGGGAAAGAAGATTTAACAACAGAATTGTAATATGTGCCCATGCAACAACCACTTCTACCTCAGGCTATTGCAAGGAGTGGTGCCACGGGCAGCATTGTGTTTGCACCTACCATACTCTTGCCCACCACTTGGATGCTCTTCACCAATACACTATTGAGGATTACTACATTTGAGGGTGCGCAATGTTCATATTTTGGCCTTTACGGCAAAGATCAATGCATTGGAAAAATGAAGCAATAATAATAAAATTGGAAATATATTTTATTATTATTATGCCTAAAATCAATATGATAAATGATGGCTATATTTATCATTAAGTTCGATTTATTATAATTAAATAATGAGTTAAATAATAATAATATAATGTGGAATTATATTATTTTATTTTAGGCTCAAAATCGTGGCCCCAAAGTCAGCTGACTTGGAGGTCCACGTTTTGGCATGATGAACTCATATATTAAGGGAAATTGATGAATGCTAGAAGCAATAAAAAAACATAACATTGTCTTCTACTTGTCATTGATTCTTGGAGCAATCAAATTTGATTCTAGGAGCAGCAAATTCAATCTTGAATGAGCGAATTAGTCATGCAACTAGCAGCAAATTTGTGGTCTTGTATTGTGAAATTAGACCTACATTGGAAGCCTCAGCAAATTCATTGAAGGTGTGAGTTGCAGATCTGCGAATTATATTTAGGATAATTTGCATCTTGCATGAGCGTATAAGAAGCATAAAAAGGGAGCAGATCAAGCAGAAATTACATCTGCTATTGTGGTAAATTAAGCAGCCCTAGAAGGGCGAATTGTACAGATTGTAGCAGTCATATAAGGGCAGATCGAGCAGCCCTAGAAGAGTGAATTAGGGCAGAATTGCGTAGCCCTAGAAGAGCGAATTAGGGCAGACAACAAGGGCGAACTAGGGCAGAATTGGAGCAGCCCTAGAAGAGCAAATTGAAGACCTTCAAGAGCTAATTCATAATAGTCATTGAGGGCAACATTGGAGGACTAATTTGAAGAATACAAAGTACAGATTTGAAGCCAACAAAAGGATAAATTCAGACCTTCAAATCCGGGTATTATCTTTCTTTACTTGAGAATATTTATTATATCCTGTGTCTTAGTATTTGAAAGACCTCTATAGATTGTATATTCCTCGCTATAATCTGAAAATACTAACATGCAAGAGGCCACACTAGAGGCCATTGTGGTGAAGTAGAAAATAGTGTCTGTTGCCACAAAGCCAATTGCCATTCCTACCACTATTGCAACTGCCACAACGACAATTGTCATATCCACCACGGTGCCAACTATTGCACCAATGCCACATGCCACAACAACTGTGACAATGCCAGTGGCAATTGTCAGTGTAGCCACACCATTTGAGTAAGGCATTGAAGCTATACATGGGTGGATAGTTGATTGAAAAAGTCTCAAGTGGTACCAACTGCCCCTCCATCGTCATCACCCAACCTCCTAGGGGATTCAGAATTTGTGCATAGGAAGGAGAGGTTGGGCACTTGGCTACTAAAGGAGGGATAGAGCATGCAAGAGAGCAAGAAGCAATTGCAAGGGACCAACCAATGCATATTGGGGAGTTAGTGGAGACATTATAGGTTATGGAGCCTAGTGAGCATGAGGTTGCCACCACCTCTTAGTCTGCCAAGGCCAAGGCCAAGGTGCCAAAAGAGGAAGATTCAAACTAGATCCTAAAGATGCCTTAGGCATGGTGCATAGGTACTTGTTTGAGTTAAAAGATACAGCCTTGGTCACCCATGGGGTAGCTAAACTATCGCAATAGATGGACATTGGCTTGGTGCCACTTATGGCCACTAAGGTGGAAAAGATCCTAAGTTTCATACAAATAGGTTTTGAGGAGTTTTTCCAGTGCTTTGGATCACAAGGGTGGCCTAATATAAAGACTCCCAAGACGCAAGAGGTATGACACTTGACATGCCCCAATGCAATTGTAGACATGGCAGTGTGCTTTTTGCACTTGATGGCATCGAGACTTGCTTTTGGGACATATTCTACTGGATGAAGAAGTCAACCACTTCTTTGGAGGAAGCTCAAACAGACAAGGTGTTTGTATTTTGCCAAGAAAAAGCTTCTCGAAATGAGCTATCTACATCAATGTGCACCTCCCAGGAGCACCTAGCACAACAAACACACCTAACCCTAGCAGAGAAAGAGACCCAACAAGCAGAACAAGAGAATTGGATGGAGAAATAGAAGGTTGCATTGGCAAAGAGGAATGTTAGATTGGCAGAGCAAGAGATGTGCTAGAAAGCTATGGTCCAAAAGTTCAGGAGGACAAAGCAAGATTTGATAGAGGCAATACAGATGGTGAAGGGGTCACATGTGCAAGAACTAGTGGGATCCAAACAAAGTAGGTGTAGTAGGTCCGTCAAAAGCTCTCTACCTCCAAAGCCACATCCACTCTGGCATCCTCGGCTTATCTAGGGGCGTCCTCTCACCCTAAATCTCAGTAATTTGTTAGTGTACATAGTCCCCATTTTGTTTCCATCGTTTGGAAGATGACCTCTTTTTTGAGAGGGCTAATGTAGTTGGCAATTTTGTCGTGTTCATAAATAAATGTGTTAATTAAGTAATGGTTAGTTGGTGATGTAATGACACGTATTCCTGCTGGGTAGTTGTTAGTAGTTGTTGGCGGTTGGCAGTTTTAACCAACTGCCAAGTAGTATTTATGGTACCCATTTTATGTATTGGAACCAATTCTGATTTTGTATACATTGCATATGGTAATAAATGACATATCTTTCTAAGACTATTGTGTTGGCATTATTACGTTTTGTTTCTTTATGTTATGTTTTGCAAATGATATCTCTATTTACTCTACATAGTAATTAGTAAGTTCCCTATGGGAGTAAACAACATGGATTGTAAGAAAATGGGTGATGTGTCTATTGGACATTAGTAGGAAGAGGCAGCTATCTCCAATCAAGAAAATAAAAGAAATTCAACTCCAAAAGTAATCTTGTGCTCCATTTCCATTCAATTTCCAAAGGCTTTAAATTTCAAATCTGCAAATCTTCCCTTCCACACGAAAATTTTAATTGTTTCAAATTATTCCAAGCCCTTGTTTCTACCAAATGTGGTATCATATAGATGGAGTCACAACATAGCATTTTCACTAGTTCTTTTCTTGCATGAGATCCCTTTTCTAGAAAGCAACATGTCCAAGACTGCATTTTTTGGACTTGAAAGCCCATAGGGAAAGCCCATCAGCTAGTTACTTGGAACATATTGTAGAATGTTATAGTTTAGAAAATATAGAATTGAACTTTAATAAACTTTAATTGGAGTTCAAATCAAACACCCATGGAGGCCACAATAAGATTGCAAAATCCTGTATAGGGGTTTTGCAATAAATTTTTTGGGCATTAATGGTGCCCAACTAGAATACCATGTTCAAAAATTATTCATCTTTTTATTTTTTTATTTTTTTAATATTTGTGCAAATTGCTAACAAAGTTGGGCACAAATGGTTGGAGGTTTGAAGCAACACCGTGATTACAGGGTCTGCCATTTACATAGAATTTACTTAAAAGATTAAATGTTTATTTCATGCCAAAACAGAGACATGGGAAGGCATTTTACAGCAGAATTAATGAAAATGCAAATCAAACCTATATCAAATTTAAGTAATAGAACAAATACTGAATTGTTATTGTTCTATTGAAAGCAATTTATACATCCATATTCTTGAATTAATATATCTATTAT
The DNA here is from genome assembly GCA_027943335.1 of Chamaecyparis obtusa. Lineage (NCBI taxonomy): Eukaryota > Viridiplantae > Streptophyta > Pinopsida > Cupressales > Cupressaceae > Chamaecyparis > Chamaecyparis obtusa. The sequence continues at coordinate 68,342 of BSBK01005719.1, forward strand.
CTGTATTTATATCACTGTATATATAATGATCTTTAAATATTATTGAATCTGAATATTGTATTGTTTCTGTTTTGCAGAGTACTTAACCAACGACTTATCACTTGTCGATTTCTGTGCAGTTCGCTGATTAGCATTCAGTGGCAACGGTATATATACCGTGGCAGCAATAGTGAGTAGTCACGTCTATGATAGACGGGAGTCACGCCTATCATAGGCGTGACTTTTAGTCATCAACTGGCGTGAGATTTCCCAGACCTGATAACACATAATCAGGGTCTCTAAACATAATCAATAGTCATATATATTTATTCAATCAGAATAATTATAATATAATAATGATAGTCATTATTATTATATTATAATAATGATAACAATAATATAAATAAATATCAATATAAGTGTATAATAATGATAATAGATAATAATGAAAATAAATATCAATATATATATATATATATATATATATATATATATATATATATATAATAATGATAATAACTATTATTATTATATATATATATATATATATATATATATATATATATATATATATATATATATATATCACAAATTATCTATTCTCGTAAAATCAGTATTTTATCTGATCGAAGCTACAAATATCAACAGGAACAAATTGTAGAATGTTATAGTTTGGAAAATATAGAATTGAACTTTAATAAACTTTAATTGGAGTTCAAATCAAACACCCATGGAGGCCACAATAAGATTGCAAAATCCTGTATATGTGTTTTGCAATAAATGTTTTGGGCATTAATGGTGCCCAAATCAAATAACATGTTCAAAAATGATTCATCTTTTTATTTTTTTATTTTTTTCTATTTGTGCAAATTGCTAACAAAGTTGGGCACAAATGGTTGGAGATTTGAAGTAACACCGTGATTACAGGGTCCGCCATTTACCTAGAATTTACTTAAAAGATTAAATGTTTATTTCATGCCAAAACAGAGACATGGAAAGGCATTTTACAGCAGAATTAATGATGCTGGCATTCAGAAAATTTACCAAAAATACAAAGAAAAAGAAAGGTGTGTTTCGGGTTTCAAAGCCCCTAACTTTGCAGCTTCAATGGAAGTGCCCAGCTTGCCAATTAACAATGTTTTTGTCTATAGCTGCCCTTGTTTTCTTTTAGGAAAAAATACATGGGGTTTTTCTTTTTTAAATAATGTGTTTTTGTAATTTACTTCGGTAAATGAAATGTGTAAAATGTCTGCAGCCTATGAAACTATACAAAGAAATAGAATTATTGATCAGTAGCCGAGCCTTCCCTTGAGAGAACAACCATTGGTGTGGGGAACAGCGCAACAGAGTGTCACCCCCACCCCTCCTTTCGACCTTTGTAATTACTGGGAAAAGCCTATCAGCTAAATATTTGGAAAATATTTTAGAACGTTTTGGTTTGAAAAATATAAAACTTAACTTTAATAAACTTGCATTGAAGTTTAAATCAACTGCCCATGGAGGCCACACCAAGATTGAAACATCCCTTACGGAGTTTTTGCAATGAGTTTTATGTGTATTATTGTGTCCAAAAATGATTTAGTTTTATTTTTTAATTTTCTCTATTTGTGCCCGTTGTTAACGGATTCAGCCCTTTGGGCACACATGGTCAAGAGTAGTATAATACAATGATTACAGGGGCACTCGTGTTAATTTTTCACAACTAGATTCGAATTCTAGCTAAAACCGAAAATAATTTAACATAACTTTTAAATTTATATATTTAAATTATGTTTAATAAGGGCTGGGCCCATTCTTCTATGCTTAAAACGTCTATGGGCGTTACCTCCTCTTGGCGCCAAAGATTTAAATTCAAGGTCGGCCTTGGAGGCCGACCTTAACTTATATTTGTTACTCCCTCATATATATGAGGACTTCGGGGTGTAAGTAAAACACAATCAACAAGATACCTGCGATATATATCTCTGCTACAGCAAATTCTCTCTGCTACAGCGAATTCTCTCTATAATTCTCTCTGCTACTAGCTCTACCGCAATACACCTATATCATGTGAATTTCCTCCAGCTATCAATCAATCTTCTTCAAATAGTGAAGGCTGTGAATACATTGTGAGACTCTAAACAGCAAATACTGGACTGCAAGTTAGTGCCCTGGCATGTGCAACTTGATCTGCTCCTATCTACACATCAAACACAAGAATCAACAGTAAATTCATGGCGGTCTGATCTAGCAGCAAACTAATGGTGAATCTGTCCTAAGTATCCTCCTCAAGCACACGTCTGGTCATAGCCACAGTACAGTAAAATTCATCCAGGCATCCATTCAAGGGTGAGATCCGATTGAGGAGTCAAACTGGGCTATTATTTGAATCAGTCCTCCACAGTTGATTTGCTTCATGGATCGGTGATCCTCAACAAATCCTCAGCGATGTCATTGTAAGTCAATTGGAGAAGCAATAATTATTTGGATCTGAATGCTGGGTTTTTCCTCCTAGAGGTTTCCCAAGGTAAATTGTGTTGTCTTTTATTCTGATTTGTTTAAATTCACTATTCTGATTTAGTTTAGATCTAATTACTTAAAAATTTAACATGGTATCAAAGCCAAGTTCTCACTAATTGTGATCGGATCTAATCTATTATACAGCAGATTTGTTTCTTTTCTCTCTCTTGCTGCTGTTTTTTTCAAAATGGTGACAGGGCTCAAGGTAGAGGACAGATTGGAAGGAGCTGTAAATTTCACATCATGGAATGTTTGTGTGCTCCTTGCTCTAGAGGAAAATGATCTACTTCAATTTGCGCAAAGGCCAGCTCCTACTGAACCATTTGATCCGGATGAATTAAGTCAATTTAAGAAGCATGCAGTGAAGGCAAAGAAAATTTTGATTGACTCCGTTAAAGATCATCTTGTCCCAGTCATCTCCAGGATGACTTCAGCACATGATATGTTCAAAGTCAAACAACTTGAGGGCATGTATGAGATCAACAATCTAAGAAAGGCTCTCACCCTAAGAAGGCAACTTCTTCGAATCAAGATGGACAAGGGAGAAACCGTAATGACATTTTTAAAGGGATTGTTGAATTAAGGGATCAGATTCAAGCTATGGATGGAGAAGTGGTGGACAAGGACCTTGTTATGCTAGCTCTTAATGGCCTACCTCATTCTTGGGAACAATTCATTCAAGGTTTGAGTGGTAGAGGTATTCTTCCTTCCTTTGATTGTCTTAGAGTTAATTGTATTCAAGAAGAATCTCGTCTAAATGCTAGAGGACTTAAAAGTTCTTCTTCTTCATTAGATAATCAAGTTCTCACTGCTCAATCTTTTAAGAAAGGTGGAAATTGGAAGAACAACTTCAAAAGGAACAACAATTTCAGATCTAGAGACAACAATGATTCAAGGAAGAGACCTAAGGATCTTTCTTACATTTGTTGTTTCAGATGTAACAAATTTGGTCACTACGCCAAAGAATGCAAGATTCAACCAAATCATCAAGAAGCACACATCAATGAAGTTGATGATAAGGAAGACTTTCTTTTCATTTATGCCTTATCTAGTAATATTCCTACTTACAGTGACACTTGGTTGATTGATAGTGGTGCTTCCAGGCATATGACAGGTTATAGGAATCAACTTACAAATTTGACTGAAAAGGAATCAAATCTTCACATGGTCATTGGAGATGATGCACAATACTTCGTAAGAGGTTTTGGTAACACAACTCTCAACTTGGATTCTGGTATCTCATTACAGTTATCTGATATCTTATTTGTTCCCGAAATTAAAAGGAATCTAATTTCTATTTCTGATCTAGAAGATAAAGGTTATCAAATTGTTTTTTCTGAAGGTAGAGTTTTAGCTTGGCCTAAGAAATCTAACATTAAATCTGCTAGAGTTATTAGTAGAAGATTTGAAAGCCTCTACAAGCTTTCAGCTCATCTTTTCCAGGCTCTTATTAGCTCTTCAGCTGAATCTAGTGATCTATGGCACCGGAGACTTGGTCATCTTCACTACTATGCTTTTCCTACTCTTGAAAGGATGGTCAAAGGTATGCCTAAACTTAGTCATGTTCATTATGATGTATGCAAGGTTGTGCAATAGGTAAAAACATTAAAAATTGTTTTCAGAAAAGTGAATCTAGATCTAAAGAAAAACTTGCCCTTATCCATTCTGATTTATGTGGTCCAATGTCAGTTGCATCTTCTAGTGACTGTTTATATTATGTTACTTTCATAGATGATTTCTCTAGGAAAACTAGGATTTACTTCTTAAGGACAAAAGAATCTGATGAAATCCTAACTAGGTTCAAAGAGTTTAAATATCTAATTGAAAATCTTTTTGGTAAACGAATTAAGATTTTTAGATCTGACAATGGAGGTGAGTACACCTCAGGTGTCTTTCATGAATTTTGTGTAGAAGCAAGGAACAAGAGAGAGTTTTGTGTTCCCTACAACCCTCAACAAAATGGAATTGTTGAAAGGAAAAACAGGACCATTATTGAATCAACCAAAGCTATGATTCATGATCAGAATTTGCAATTGTTCCTTTGGGCTGAAACTGCTAAGACTGTCGTTTACATCCAAAACAGGTGTCCCCACAGCGTTCTGAAAGATATGACTCCAAAAGAAGCATTCACAGGAGTGAAACCCGACATCAGTCATTTGAGGATCTTTGGAAGTCCAATCTACATTCACATCCCCAAGGAGAAAAGAACCAAATTAGAACCATCTAGTAAGAAAGGTATACTTGTTAGCTATAGTGAGAATTCCAAAGCTTTTAGAATCTATATTCCAAGTCAAAGGTATATTGAGATAAGTAGAGAAGTTACTTTTGAAGAAAATATTGCATTAAGAAAATCTAAAAGTTCCTTGATTGAAGATGAAAATGTTACTAACGAAAATCATGAGATGGATGTTGATGATGATGTTGAGTTTCAGAGGGAGTCTACAGGTCCTCCCGATCCAATCAATCATGATGAACCTTTAGTTCCCACAAATGGTCCTAGCAGCATCATCATAAGCAAGAAAAGACCACTTTGGGTAAAGAACACAATTCAAGAGGCTAAACGATTCACTGCTCTTCCTGGCACATTTTGAAAAAGTAGAACACCTAAAGCCTTCAACTATGTGGCCTTTATGTGCAACTTCACTGAAAGTGAACCCGTCAATGCAAGTGAAGCTATGGATCAGCCTGAGTGGAAAAATGCCATGGATGAAGAATACGAGTCCATCATCAAGAATGACGTGTGGGAGATTGTGCCTAAACCCAAAAGTAAGTCTGTTGTATCCTCTAAATAGTTATTTAAAATTAAGCATTCTGCTAATGGTAGTATTGAGAAATTCAAAGCTAGATTTGTAGCTCGAGGTTTTTCTCAAAAGGAAAGTATAGACTATGAAGAAACCTTTGCCCCTGTAGCTAGATATTCTTCTATCAGGTCTATCATAGTCATTGTTGCAGCTAAAGGTTGGAATTTGCATCAAATGGACGTCAAGACTGTTTTTCTCAATGGTGTCATTGAAGAAGAAGTCTATATTGAGCAACTTGAGGGGTATGAGATCCACAAGCAAGAAACACAAGTGTGCAGGTTGAAGAAAGCTCTCTATGGTTTGAAATAAGCTCCTCGTGCATGGTATGAAAGAATTGATAAGTACTTAATAGGTTTAGGATTTTGTAAGAATAATGTTGATCCTAACATTTATTTCAAAGTCTTTATTAATAAGATATTGATTTTGGTCTTATATGTTGATGACTTGTTTCTAACTGGAAAAGAAGATCTAATCAGTAGATGCAAGGAGATAGCTTCTGAATTTGAAATGAAAGATTTAGGACTTATGCATTATTTTCTTAGCTTAGAAGTTTGGCAAAGGCCTAATGAAATTATGTTAAGTCAAGGAAAATATACTTTAGACATTTTAAAAAGATTTGGCATGTTGGATTGTAAACCTATGTCTACACCTATGGAGACTAATCTGAAAAAGTTGAGTGCATGTGCAGAAAATTTTGATTTTGCAGATGCTACAGAATTTAGGCAATTGATCGGGTCTTTGATGTATCTAGTTAACACTAGACCGAATATATGCTATGCTGTTAGTGTACTCAACCAGTTCATGAACAAACTTAAGCATGTTCATCTTGTTACTGCTAAACACATCTTGAGATATCTTCATGGCACAGTTGACTATGGGCTGAAGTACTCTTCCAATATGATTTCCTTGGAAGAATTTTGTGATTCAGATTGGGCAGGCGATGTCACCGGAAAGAAGAGCACTTCGGGTTTATGTTTCAGTTTGGGATCCGCCATGATCTCCTGGGTTAGCAGGAAGCGGCCTTCAGTTGCACTGTGTACAGCTGAAGCTGAGTACATTGTAGCAAGTGTTGCTTCAAGAGAAGCAGTGTGGCTTCGTAAGCTTCTTACTAGCCTGTTTGGACAACCATTAGATCCTACCATTATTCATTGTGATAATCAGAGTTGTATAAAGATGTTTGTCAATCATGCATTTCATGACAGATCTAAACATGTGGAAACCCATTATCACTTCATTCGAGATATGGTTTAAAGAGGGGTCATTCAGCTGAAGTACATCAACACTGATGAGCAAGTGGTTGATATTCTTACCAAGCCACTTAACTGGGTGAAGTTTGAATACTTCCGAGAAAGGCTTGGACTTGTAAAGATACCTACTATTGCTGAGAGGGAGTCTCAACTTCATTGGTGTATCTTGATTATATACTGGATTTTACCACCCTTTGCGAGTAATGTGAGGTGGTCATTGTTTTAGTTGTACCTTGTATCTTTGAGAAGAAATGTAAAACCACCCTCTGCAGGCAATGCAAGGTGGAGATGTACCTATGTATTTTTTTGTTATCACCCTCTGCGGGTAATGCAAGGTGATGTTGTAATTGAAGTCCATCCTCTGCGGGCAATGCAAGGTGGCAATGTAAATAATTTAATAAGTCCACCCTCTGCGGGCAATGCAAGGTGATCCTTCTTGAGGCTTGTCCTCTTCCACCCTCTGTGGGCAATGCAAGGTGGATCCATCCTCTGCGAGTAGGCACGATGGAAATGATGGAAGGGGTCCATGATATTGGCTAGAGTCCTCCCTAGCTAAGAGGGAGTGTTAATTTTTAATAGCTAGATTCGAATTCTAGCTAAAGCCGAAAATAATTTAATTTAACTTTTAAATTAATATATTTAATTTAAGTTTAATAAGGGCTGGGCCCATTCTTCTATGCTTAAAACGTCTATGGACGTTACCTCCTCTTGGCACCAAAGATTTAAATTCAAGGTCGGCCTTGGAGGCCGACCTTACCTTATGTTTGTTACTCCCTCATATATATGAGGACTTTCGGGTGTAAGTAAAACACAATCAACAAGATACCTGCGATATATATCTCTGCTACAGCAAATTCTCTCTGCTACTAGCTCTACCGCAATACACCTGTATCATGCGAATTTCCTCCAGGTGTCAATCAATCTTCTTCAAATAGTGAAGGCTGTGAATACATTGTGAGACTGTAAACAGAAAATACTGGACTGTGAGTTAGTGCCCTGGCATGTGCGACTTGATCTGCTCCTATCTACACATCAAACACAAGAATCAACAGTAAACTCATGGCGGTCTGATCTAGCAGCAAACTAATGGTGAATCTGTCCTAAGTATCCTCCTCAAGCACAAATCTGGTCATAGACACAGTACAGTAAAATTCATTTGGGCATCCATTCAAGGCTGAGATCCGATTGAGGAGTCAAATCTAGGCTATTATTTGAATCGGTCCTCCACAGTTGATTTGCTTTGTGGATCGGTGATCCTCAGCAAATCCTCAGCGATGTCATTGTAAGTCAATTGGAGAAGCAATAATTATTTGGATCTGAATGCTGTGTTTTTCCTCCTGGAGGTTTTCCAGGGGAAATTGTGTTGCGTCTTTTATTCTGATTTGTTTAAATTCACTGTTCTGATTTAGTTTAGATCTGATTACTTAAAAATTTAACATCATGTACATGGAATTTAGCTAAAAGATTGAATGTTTATTTCATGCCAAATCAAAGACATGGAAGGACATTTTACAGTAGGTTCAATGGTGCTAGCATTTGAAAAATTTACCAAAAAAAGCATGGTACATATAGAGTTTCAGAAACCCTGTATCGTCAGCTCCAATGGAAGCACCCAGATTTCCCATAAAAATCCGTTTTCATCTATAGCTGCCTTCTTTTGCTTCTAAGGAAAAATACATGGGTTTTTTTTATTTACTTTGGTAAAAAAGAAATGGTGCAATATAGTTCACAGCCTGTGAAATTATACAAAGAAATAGAATCTTTGATTAGGGGGCCACGCCCTCCCTCACTAGTGTAACCATTGGAGTAGGGTGCAGCGCAACAGGGTGCTGCCCCCACTCTTCTCTTAAACCTTTGCAGATACTTGTTAAGTTTATCCTACCATTTTCCTCCTACTTAAAACAATTCTCTATTGACTCCAACTTACCAATAAGATGAAAATGAAATTTTAGGTTTTGAGCCTTACATTATTTTTTTCCTAACTTCTGGCATGTTTTCTAGCATGAGACAGCATTTTTGGCATTTTGTAGACTTAAAGTCCACAAAGGTTAAATCTTGTTGGCTAATTAGGGTCCCCACCTACCTTCACCTATCACTTCTTATTTTTAGCTTTCACCTTTGTTCCATATAGACAAGGGGTTGTATCTACATTTCAATAAGTTGGCATCATAATTCTATTTTGTCAGTTTCTCTCTGCTTTTTGTGTGAAGGTTGTGTGAAAGATTTCTTAGTCTTGTAGAACTAGGACATAGGAATATTGTGTTATTCCTACAAGTTGTATCTGTCTCACCTCAGTGTCATTGTGTGACTGACTCATTTTCTGATACATTTATGAGTCAGCCAACACATTCATAAAATCCATACATTCCTCTCTCTGCTTGCAAGCAGAAAGTTTCATGTTCTTGATTTTTCATTTCAGCTGTGGTGTTCAACCTGTACAGCACTGAATTAATCTCAATCACATTTAGAAAGATGTTATTGTACTCTGAGTTGCCAGAGAATAAATTCTGAAAACAGATGCTTTTCACTTTGCATAAACTTTGATCTTCTTTGTCCAATCTACGACCCCGATCAAGAACTGCAACCAATAAGAAACTAAAATAGGTCCCAACACAAATCTATGTGCTCTTATTACAGAGCTGCAAAAAGGGAACACAAGCAGGGCCAAACAAAAGGTCCGCATATAGTGTTAGACTAAAATAGGATACAGATACATGGCTTTATCTACTACATTGTAGAAGAAAGATAGACAGCAATAGCTCTAACTGAATCAGCAACACTTTACAAGAGAAATATGCTTTCTACATAACTGACATAAAATGAGAATAGCAACAACTTAATAATAACCCAATCCAGGTACTTGAGAATTGATTAGTTTCTAGCCTTGAGTATTATATTAGAAGGTGCAATTCAACACCTTGATCAATAGAAGGCATTCAATCTAATCTCACGTGGTATATTTCATGTCCATAATATCATCTTAGCATCTCATGAGGAAGGTGTATAAATTCAAGCCATGAGAAACATATATAACTCTTTGTAATTGGTTCCATAGAATCTAAAAGGCAACAATAGTTTTGACAAATGAGAAATTCATCAGGCAATCTGCTAAGGTGCAGAGATAAAATTTAATTCACTAATTCAGATCAAAATTGGAAATTACATAAGTAACAACAGAGTTGAATATAAACGCACCACGTAGACGGTATGCAACACTGAGGTTTTGCATGAAAGGATAAACAAGAAGCCTTTCAGATGAAGCAATACAAAATCCTATCAATCTTAGAAGGTTACGGTGAACTGCAACACTGATCATCTCAACTTCCCGTAAAAATGCAGCTTCTCCACCAGGGCTGTGATAGTCAGTCAATCGTTTGATTGCAACCTTTGTGTTATCTCCAAGTACTCCTTTATATACTTTACCAAAACCTCCCTGCCCAAGCACATTCTTCTCACTAAAATCATCTGTTGCAAGTTGCAATTCACGCCATGAAAACCTCTTCAACTGCCCAAAAGAAATCTTTCTGTCATCCTCACCTGCATGCAGGTATATTTAAAATTTAAATTTTGAACAAATGTTGGAAATTTGGAAGTTGAAGGGGAAAAAATGATAGAATAATGAGACCCAAAAAAATGCAAGAGACCAAGTCATAGTACTACTTTAGAATAATTGCCAGGTTTTTCACTGCTTTTCCATTGAAGAGCTCTTATACACATGCACACACATGCCAAATGCCCAAATCTATCTCTCTTTATACACATGCTCACACATAAACATGTGTCTATGTGTATGTATATATTTCAATCTATCTTCCTATTTATATTGCACACACACACGTGTGTGTATGTATATGTTTTGATCTGTCTCTATCTATATTAAATATTATCTAGATGGTGCATGAACATCAACTTATCTATTCAAACTGTAAACTACTTTCTTCCCCCCACCCCTTGTTTCTTTATTTGACTATCTTATCCCCTCGATGCAAAGAATTTCTGCTTTTCCATTTTATGCAAAACACAAATTCATCCAATACAAGATATTCCATCCATGCTCACGTAGAGTTATATGCACATGGTGTGTGTGTGTGTGTCTGTGTGTGTGTGTGTGTGAGAGAGAGAGAGAGAGAGAGAGAGACCAGAAACATCAACGAAAACCTCTTTCCTATAGCGCAACCACCAGCACTTCCATAAAAGGAAGATAAAGCATGTCAAAACTACAACTGTCCCTCCAATACTTCCAATCAGGACTCCAACTTTGGATTTGGAACCACCTGCCAATTAAAATGTGTTTACATTTACAGATCAGAATCCTGAAGTTTCTGAAAAGAATGACAAATCACACATGACACTACATGGTGGAAGATAGTAGAAACCTGAATTTGAATTGAGAGTGGAAGCGCATGGGTGTTGTAAATTTGAACCACAATTAAGTTTATTACCAGAGAAACTGCCAACATGGCAACACTAAAAACAAGTTAATGGCTAAACAAAGTTTCATGTCATAATTTGAAGATTTATTCAGCTGAAACAATGATTTCTTGAGGCAGTTTCTTTACTTGTATTCAGGTCTTTCAAATAGCGCTTCTGGGATTTGTCCAGTGAGATCATTAGAAGACAAGTCCCTAGACATCAAATGTGCCCCAATGTCAATTGATAAAATATAAGGGAGCCACAAACATCCATACATAGAACTTCAAATAAGATTTGGTAAACACAACTTATTCGAAACAACTGAATACCAAAAATAAAATCGGTAAACTCTTACACTTCGATCAAAGTTGAAATCTTTGTTATTGAAGATGGTATCTCTCCTTCGAGATTGTTGTTTTTTAGCACTCTGACATTTAGAGCAGACGGACAAAAATAAAAATAAGATTAAAATATCAAGTGTGAAATGTGAACTACACGTAATGTGTGAGAGAATGCATAACAAGGAATGTGACATTACTGCCATCTAGAACAGTTTCAATAACATTTTCAAAGAATTAGCTAAACTCAATGCAATATCATAATCAACAGGGTAGAGTAAAAAAATGATGGTTAATTTTGTAGAGATACCAATAATCGTTTCCTTACAAGTACTGAAGATAAGACAGTCGACCCAATGAGCTAGGTATATCTCCAGTGAAAGCATTGTTTGACAGATTCAAGTTTTGTAGATTAGTCATGTTACCAAGTTGTGGTGGTAGGTTACCAGATATGTGATTATCCTGTAGTCCTCTGCAATCATGTGAAGAAGAATTAAGTTAGTATTTCATTGGCAAGATTTTCTCTGTTTCTGTAAACACTTTCAGGGTCAAAAGTATTCCTTTATAGCAACAATGTTGATTGATATGTCATGCAGAGTTTAACAGTCCAGAAATTGAATGTATATAAACATAAACATCAGATATAATGCACAAATATAAAAGGTATTCTATTGCATGAAAATTAACGATTGATATAAGAGTAAGGTCTACATATAAAATGTCATCAAAGGTTATCTTCAAGAGCAGCACTGTGCTGATACACCTTAAAGGTACCTTTTTCATTACTAAGTGTTCAATTAACACTAATGAAAAGTCAAAAGTTGCCTTGCCAAAGTTACACACTTTAAAAACCATATAAATAAAAGAAATAGCCCAGCCCAAAAAATAATACAGTGATGAAGCCTTATCAGCCTAACTCTATCGCACTGAAAAGAATAATAAGTTTATTAACTTATGTTACTCTGCAAATAAGGTAACTATTCTGGATCCAGTTACTTGTTGATGAATGGCTGCTGCATTATATGCTCACTGCTGATCATCCTTTGATACAGATCCTACTATGGTGTTTGGTTCCTCAGTATGGCTGGAAGCTGATGCTTAAGGATGAGAATGAGAAGCAGCCTCATACAGTGTTTTATGCCTTACAATTCTGGAAGCTTAATAATACCAAGGGTTGCTCACAATCAAACCTCATCTACAAATTAAGGTGCTGTTCTCCTATCATTTTCTTGTTAGAGTTCATCACCCTTTAATTTTCTTAAATCATTTCTATATTTACCTTTGGAGCAATTTCCTTGAGCTAGTAGGCTCTATTCCAGAATTCCAATTTGATGATTTTTTTATGTTTCTTCTCTAGCGACTCTGTATAAGAACTGAAGCCTGTTTTAAGTAGGAGACCTCTTGATGACCAACTCTTTCATCTGCAAAAAGACCAAGCTAGTCTCTTATCAGGATTCAGAACGAGAAGGTGCTTCAATCTCATACATGATCTCCGAAGGATTTCATAGCATAGAAGATTCTATTTGTACATATCCTTTAAACCTGCAGCCCTCTCAATCTTTTCACACATTAGGTCTCCACTAATGTGATTAAAAAATTTTAAGTTGGAATCTCAACCCCTTCTATCCTGAGAGCAAACTTTTTCAATTTGTGGGCCTCTCTTACCACATTCTCATCTTGCAACTGCATATTTTAATGCCCCACCTCAAGACCCAGGTATTCTTCAACCACCTCCTCGGTATGAAACTCCATTGATGGTTCCCTTGAGTGTGTCTGCCATGTAGGACTGCAATCTCCTTATTTTTCCAGCCCTTCTATCTTTTTTATTCAACCACCTCCTCAGTATGAAACTCTATTGAAGGTTCCCTTGACTGTGTCTGCCAAGTAGGACTGCAATCTCCTTATTTTTTTAACCATTCTATCTTCTTTTTTATTATAAAATAATTTGATAGCATCTTCCTGAGTTTACACTCACTCACTATTTACATTTAGGGCACATTACTCCACCCTCTCAAACTCCTCTGCACAACCCCCAGAAAAATTTGGATATATAAAGTGGTTGAAAACTTGAAACAGTTCCACCCCCTCTAGCCTGAACTCTTTACATGTGTTCCCTCATTTTCTCATCTATAAAAATATACTAATTAAAGAAAGTACCTTTCACAATGCCAAAAACATAATTTCGCAGAAGGACAGTCTGTGTTTCTATTTGCATAGGTCCTCAAGCTAAAAAAGAAAATCAGTTACAACATTTCATCATGATTATATATTGTATCCACCACACTATTTTTCCATCCAAACCCATTGTATTCTTTTGAACAATGCCTTCACCTGGGTTTCGAATATCAAAAGCCCTACGTAGCACAACTGGAGAAAGTTACTTCCTTTTTTCCAGACATTGACACCAGAGTCTTGTCAGGTTTGAATTGTCTACAAGTTGCCATAGAAATTTCTCATCCAATCATAGTGCAGCCATATTCACTGGACCAAAATGCTTTAAGTTTAGCTTCTTCAATTTCGCAAATAAGATACAATTCAACATATCCATTCACATGACTCACAGCTGACAGGACTCCGCATATTTCCATTTCATCATTTTTTTCTCACTAACCCTTGTTGGATCTTCCAGCTTCTTACTTCTTTGAACATCTTGTCAAGTTTGCATCAACTTTCACCTTGGGCAACATGGGTAACAATTGTAGAGTTTTTCCCTGATTTTGCATATTGACTGGGTTAGGGTATGCTCATTAAGCCAAAGCTGGTAAATGTGTGAATTTTGATGAAGGGTAGTGGAGTGCTTTTATTATGTCTCGTGTGCCAGATGTTCATTGCATATAAATGTTCCTCATGAATCTGTACATATTAGCAAAATTTTCTTTTATGGAAAAAGTTGGGCTAGAATCTGTACATACCTCTAGCATCCATAATTTATTAAAACTTTCTAGGGAAAGCTTTTGTGATGGTGGCATAGGTGCAGCAGATCTTGTTACTGAAGTGACATCCTTAGCAGCCACAAATCATTAATTACTTTAATCTTCTCCTGATTTGATTTCAATACAATCTCACATGCCACATGATATAAATTTGTATCTATAGATTATTTAAAATTCAATTGGCTTGGTTGATCAGCAATAATTCTACGTTCAGGAGACAAAATAAGTGTTTTGAGCATATTTTTAATCTCATTTGTTAGAATTGGCTTGCAAGTGAAGTGTACTGGGGTTTTGACATGATCTGGACAACCCCCAACCACACAATTGGAAGAAATTGTATAAATCAACAGTCTTGACCAGAGAGGAAACTGTTCGGCAGTTTCGATCACAGTGGAGTTGTCATTAGGGAGGAGGGTTGTTAGGACAAGTTCAAACGCAGCCAAAACTGTCATGTCCCCTTCTTGAAATAGGATTAAATAATAAAAAATAATAATTAAATTTAAAACCTAAAAGAATAATATTAAAATAATTAAATATTAGTTAAGTTAAACAAAAGGTCAAAAGGCTTGAATGAAAAAGTTGTGTCTCCCTCAAATGAGAGGTGTAAAAGGGAGAGATGAGAACTTCATTTGAGGAAAAAAAGGGAAGGAGGAAGAAAGAGTGGAGCGTAAGAATTAATGAGGTATTAAGGGAAAGGAAAGGGATGTAATTATGAAGGTTGTAACTCTTCGAAAGGGTTATGATTATGAAGCCTTGTAACTCTTTGAAAGAGGGTCACTTATGAATGGTCATGACTCTTGCTAGAAGGCATACATGATGAAGAAGTGTGACCTCTCCCTCACATGGGAAGATATAAAGGAGAAGACAGATCAAATGAAATGGGGGAAAAAAGGAGTAGAGGAGATCTAGTGCAGATTTAGAGCAGAAGTATAAGGAGGGATCTGAAATAAGACTTGAGAAGGAAGAAGAAAATAGGAAGAGGATGTGCAGATCTTAAATGGGATATGTGAAGTAGTCAAGACAGATTTGATTACTAAAAGAAAGGTGAAGATTCAATAACGAGTGAAAGGGGCAATAGTTGTTGTCAAACAGATGTAACTTTTCATAACCAAAGGATGTGACCCTTTCATAAGGGCATTAACAAATGAAAGTGTGCGACTCCCTACACTCAAAGGAGTTATTAAGGAGGAGAAGGTTCCATTTGAAGAAGAAATAAAAAACGGGAAAATATTATTCTCAAAGGCAACAATGATAAGTAGTATGAATACCTCGCAAGATAGGTAAGTCCTGCAATGGAATGGACCATGCTACATCATACAAAGGCAAGGGATAAGTCTTGCAGAGGAATGGCTACATCATACAAAGGCAAGAGTCATGCGGTGGAATGGGCATGAGCTACATTATACAAAGGCAAGGGAATAAGACTTGCGGTGGAATGGACATGCGTTACATCATACAAAGGAACTATTTGTGAAGTATAGTCCATATGGAAGAATTATTGTGAGAATCCATAACCAAATAGGCAAATTATACTACACTAACAACATAGTCAGTTTTCACAGGTTTGACCTTTTTCTATAAGGAACCTATGTAAATTTTTATTTTCTTAATAATAAAATCATCTATTACTGACCAAAAAAAAAAAAAAAATAGTCAGTTTTCATATACTTGTTCCTTATTTAGTGATTGCAGGACCTAAATCAGGGTTTAGCTTGTTAAAAAGGCATTTTAATTGGTAAAGTTTTATTTCTAACCATCTTTCAATCCTTATTTTAATAGAATTTTTGATTCTAGGGCAATTCCAAAAACGAGACATTACAAGTGGTAGTAGAGCATGTTCCTACCAGCCCGAGGGACATTATGATGAATTAATTGCCCCAAGAGATGAATCTGGTCCTGATTGGACATTCCTACCTCTTGTGGGCAAGTGAACTATGTCTACGTATATTCATATGCATGCTTTGCGTTTTCATGCATATGCCTTGTGCCTCGATATATTCATTTGTCTACTGTGAATTCTCCATGTTTGCATGTATCCATGTGTGTGTGCTTCATGTTTTTATGTGTATGCTCCATGTTTGGTTCATAACAAATGTGCTTCTCTAAAAAACCATCCTAGTTTATGATTGCTTGAGGACAAGCAATCTTGGGAAGGGTGGACTGTCATGTCCCCTTCTTGAAATAGGATTAAATAATAAACAATAATAATTAAATTTAAAATATAAAAGAATAACATTAAAAATAATGAAATATTAGTTAAATTAAAAAAAAGGTCAAAAGGCATGAATGGAAAAGTTGTCTCCCTCGAATGAGAGGTATAAAAGGGAGAGATGAGAACTTCATTTGAGGAAAAAAAGGGAAGGAGGAAGAAAGAGTGGAGCATAAGAATTAAGGAGGTATTAAGGGAAAGGAAAGGGATGTAATTATGAAGGTTGTGACTCTTTGAAAGGGCTATGATTATGAAGCCTTGTGACTCTTTCAAAGAGGGTCAATTATGAATGGTCATGACTCTTGCTAGAAGGCATACATGATGAAGAGGTGTGACCTCTCCCTTACATGGGAAGATATAAAGGATAAGAAGGATCAAATGAAATGGGGGGAAAAAGGAGTAGAAGAGATCTAGTGCAGATTTAGAGCAGAAGTATAAGGAGGGATCTGAAAAAAGACTTGAGAAGGAAGAAGAATATAAGAAGAGGATGTGCAAGACAGATTTGATTACTAAGAGAAAGGTGACGATAAAATAAGGATTGAAAGGGGCAATAGTTGTTGTCAAACAGATGTATCTTTTCATAACCAAAGGATGTGACCCTTTCATAAGGGCATTAACAAATGAAAGTGTGCGACTCCCTACACCCAAAGGAGTTATTAAGGAGGAGAAGGTTCCATTTGAAGAATAAATAAAAAACGGGAGACCTAGGAGAGTAATATATTATTCTCAAAGGCAACAATGAAAAGTAGTATTAATACCTCACAAGATAGGTAAGTCCTGCATTGGAATGGACCATGCTACATCATAAAAAAGGCAAGGGATAAGTCTTGCAGTGGAATGGACCATTGTACATCATACAAAGGCAAGAATCCTGCAATGGAATGGGTATGAGCTACATCATACAAAGGTAGGGGAATAAGGCCTGCAGTGGAATGGGCCATGCTACATCATACAAAGACAAGAGTCATGCGGTGGAATGGGCATGAGCTACATCATACAAAGGCAAGGGAATAAGGCCTAAGGTGGAATGGGCATTGGGTTACATGATACAAAGGCACTATTTGTGAAGGATAGTCCATATGGAAGAATTATTGTGAGAATCTAAGTTGCCAGTTCGGATTCCGGTTCGGATGCGGGTTCGAAATTCATCCAAAAAAATTTTGGGCTGGGTTCGATTCATTTTGGGTTCGTCCGTACAAGAATTTTTTTTTATATAAAAGTATATATATATATGTGTGTGTATACATATGCAGAAGCAAATAAGTTCATACATTACTATGCTAATAATAAAACAACACAGCAAAATACACCACCACACATATTGTCGTTTTAGTTCATACATTTGACATGTATTTGTGTGTGTAAAACATTTACCCAAAGCCTTCATTTTTCCTATTCTCATATATTCTACATTCCTTCAAGACATTTTGTCAAACATTTCATTTGCATATCTTGGGCATAGACTTTTTGAGGCATTTTGTTAAATAATTTACATACAAAAATTGTAGGAGGACATGCTGACTTTAAACAGTCATCATGCCTTGCTTTGTGCTTTGTTTCCATATTTTGAAGCATTTGTCAAGTGATGCATGTGTATTATCTATACTTTGTTAAGGCTTCTACTATCAACAAATTTCCTCAAAGCATTTTGTCAAACAGTTCACATTCTTTGGTTAGTGTATGCTTCAACATTCTATGCATGTTTTTTTACTTCCAAATCGTACATACATGCTGCCAGGTCATCCAGACATTGGCGAAGTTTGCAGAATCTGATTTTTGTGAAAGTTTCTAAATCATTTTCAGCATGATCCATGTGTATGTGTAACATGTTTAAGGACTTTCATACCATCACAGGCTATAAGGATATCGGCATGTTAAAAACATTTTTTCGCTTGTGCTTGGAAGCCAAGTTTGCAGTGTAATATGAATGTGAATGCCAAAAACACATCTAATTATCCTGTCATTTTAGGGTTGGAATGAATTAAAAAAGTTTAAAAACTTTGTTAAAAAGTCAAAGCAATCAAAGTTGCTCTTCATTCGCTCCAGGCTCACACTTCATTTCCTAAATTCGATCAAATCCGACCAAAATTTGAACAGGGTCCTGCTGTACAAATTTGAAGCGAATTCCATAGTTTGGTGATGAATTTGAACCAATTTCAAACCGAATTCGAATGCCGACTGAATCGACTTCCAACTTCCAGGTCTGGGCAGCGAATATGGTAACTTAGGTGAGAATCCATAACCATATAGGCAAATTATACTACACTAACAACATAGTCAGTTTGCATATACTTGTTCCTTATTTGGCAATTGTATGACCTAAATCAGTGTATAGCTTGTTAAAAAGGCATTTTAATTGGTAAAGTTTTATTTCTAACCATCTTTCAATCCTTTTTTAATGGAATTTGTGATTCTAGGGCAAAAAATAGGGCAGTTCCAAAAAGAGGACATTACAAAAACTTTTACACATGAGACAAATAACAGACTGAGCTGCCAAAGGAAATTTAGTTAGTTCATCTTTCATTCCTTGATAAAAGACTCTTAATATTCTCTATTCTACCTTCTTGCCCATTCCATCTTATTTTCTATATGCATGGACAACACACACTAAAAGTTCAACTGAAGCCACTGTGAGAGGATCAACATGGTGAGCTCAACTTAAGAACATTACTAGTCCTGCTTGACCAGTATGCAACACTAATGAGGAAATTATCTCTGTTCGTCCTGTTCATGGAGTGTAGCACAAATCTGCTTCATATATTTCAAAAATTTAAGCATTTTTTTGTGTTTACTCTGGCCATAACAAAAATGGAATATATTTTGTGAAGTCAAGGTAATAGATATGGAGTATACATTATATGATGTAATGGCAATGATGAAATCAAGCAGTTCACTACTGATACATTAGTCTCAATAGTTCTTCAAGGTTTTTAGCTATCACAAGCAGCAACAGCAATGCCTATTACTAGTGGGTTGAGAGGAAGGCAAAAAGATGAGAACCTCCTTTTCCAATGTAATTTTGATGTATAGCTTGAGAAGATCAGATTGCCTTTTTTTTGTCTTCTAGTCATCTGAACGTTGTAGCCAGCAAGTCCTGCTTTATCTAATACAAAATTTTACCCTTGTTCCAGAAAACAAAAGCTGAGGAAAAAGTCAATTATTTTGGAAGTGGGTGGACCGTGGAAATATACGACTACAAAGTTTTAACTACTTTAGAAGTGGCCCGAAAGAGTTTCAAGCTAGAAATGCAGAATGTCCTTGTGATGAAAATGTAATACACCTTAAAAATACAGTATACTCCTATAAAAATGATAAATTAATTATAATTACTGCTTGAATAGCTATGCCCCCATGTCAAAGCTTTAATCTTTCTTGTGTTTAACTTTCTGCTGCATATTTGAGGAAAGATTATTGCATAAGAGAAAAAATGATATTTTCAAGTTTCCTTCACAAATTGTAGAAGTAGATGAGATATTGTAATGTCCCCTGTTGGGACCTTTCCTAATTTATCTTAAATTTTTTCATTAAGGTTCGGATTGTACTGTCCATGATAGGATTAGTCATTTATCTTGTTAGATTTAGTTATCTTTAACATTCATATCCAATCTTATTACTATTTTAACTTCATGAAGGGAAGCGTAGACGTTATCCAAGGTGCCTAGAGACCAACCATAATGGGCTCCCTCAAAGTTTACAGGTCCAAGCCCAAACTATTGGGACGCTGACCCCCACCTTATTTTGGGACAGATAGCCATTACCTGGATTTACACAAGCCCCTCCTTGGTAACATCACAACTTCTTTCCTTAAGTCAAATAGTATATAGGATTAAATAAGGTCTCAATATATGATTATAAATACTTCCTTGTATATAATCTAATTCGAATATGCTAATCCTTAATAGCATATATATATATATATATATATATATATATTCAGATATCTATTACAGATCATTTAGATTGTCTGCTCTTTCAATTATGTAATTCAATCCTATAACTCTGACATGTAATTTATATATATATTTATTATATATATATTTGATCATAAACTAGTTTATTATGCTAAGGACATTCAGAACTAATATTCTGTGACCAGTACGTATTGCTGCTTGCCATTGATAATATATATTTTTTATTTCCTCTTTTCTTTTGAAGAGTACCCCTTATAATTTAGATATTCAATGATGATGGATTTCTGGGATAGGATGTCGCAAACTATAGTCTTGTTTACCAACGCAGTTATGTTATTTAACCAAGCGCAATTTCCTTGATCTCTAACATTGTATAGGCTGACTAGATTATCGTTCTTGAATCCTATTTGCTGATATTCCAAACTTGAATGTCTAAATACATTGATTCGTTTATATTCTTCTCCCGTCCCTGACTTGGAAGTATGGAAATGATAATTTATATTGCTGTATGAGTGTAAATATAATCTGAGGTCAATCCCGATATGTATATTCTATTTCTATGATTAGCCTATATTCTGATATATAGATGATACGATCTCAGTAGAGATATCCTCTATAACACTGCAATCTCAACCTATGAGGACAATCCTCCACAATAATATACTCTGTTGTAAGTGCAACCTGTGTATATGCCGTGATCACAATATCCAATGTTTATCCTTTGCGAAGTACTAATCTCAGCCAGCAATCTGTATATGCTTATTTCCTTCGGGTTAACGTCATTGAATAGTGATCTGCGATAGTATGTATATCTACGGCTTCAATGGTTATGTATCCTTTTCAATATATGTCTTTAGACTGCGATCTAAAATGCCTCGTTCTTCTTCGGTGATAATGAAGACAATATGAGCATTGTTTTATATTTGCACGATGAGATGGATCACATCCATTCATCGTGACTGTTAGACTTGCACCCTTTTGTATATGTTAATCGCAATTATGTTTTGCAGATACAAAACCGATCAATATTAATCGGTATCAACACATTGTTTAGTTAATAATACATAATCGATAGATTATTAATCAGTTCGGTATTCAACCAGATATATTAATGATATATATTTGATTATTGTATACTATCTTCTATAACTGATTATCTTTTCTTTAACTGTTTATGATTTAGTCTTTATTTAGAATAAGTTTAAATCTTTAATTTAAACTTATTTAATTATTTAAATTATCGTTTTAGCCTATCTTCAGAAAAGGGGTCATCACACTATCTTGAAAGATATTAATAATATTAATATAGATTAATGTTGATATGATAATAACATAAGTAATTGATAAAATTATAATATAAGTATTATTGATATTTATTATTATAATTGAATATTAAGTTTTATTTCTAGAAGGGGATATCACAGTTCTACCTTCCCCAAATTTGCTTGTCCTCAAGCAATTATATGTTTGATATATTCATTATTTACTTATTAATAATTATTTATCTATCATTTAATAATTATTTATTTAATAATAATACTGGTGTTTAATCAATATATATATATATATATATATATATATATATATATTAAATAATATGTTCTTTTAATCAGTTAATCAATTCATTTATTAAATAATTATTACACAAGGGGGATATTACAGATATAGAGTATATTTGTTTCATTGACAATATTATTCAGAGCTTGTCCACAGATTACAAGTCACTCCCAATGGGTACATTGAACTTTCGTTGACAATCAGAAGGATTAACAAATAAGTTCATGAAACAGGTAAAGAGAAAATCCATTTCTCTGTGAATCTTGTCAATAGTCTCCAAGTTGACAATTAAGCTAATATTGATAAGGGCAAACGTATTATAAAATGATAATTCCCAGGAACAAAAACTATTACACAGAAATATAAACTTCAAATATTATTAATGTGACCTCTGATAACACAAAGATTTTATGTTAAGGGCTTAACCAGATCACTAATATTTTTTGTTGGTTTTTGAGGAAAGGTTTCTGGCCTGTCCATAGCAGTACCTTGCCCTCTTTAAACATCAATAGGAATCACAATGGTTTGGCATAGAGAAGCCTTTTCCAACATTGCATGTAGTACAATCATCTTCAATGCTCGCTTAGTAAAGAAAAAAGCTAAATAATAAAGGATATGTGTTAGAAAAAATTATAACCATAAGTCAGACTTGGCATGAGAAAATGAAGGTATGGAGGAAAAACGTACAAGATATTGAGGTATGGCAGCTCACCAATACGAGGAGATAAGATACCTGAAAATCCCATAGATTCCAAGTGCCTACATATGTAATTGTATTTTAGTCCTTTGAAGTTACAGTTTACAACCAATAATCAGCACAAGACTTTGCAGCATGCATGTATTATGAGTGATAAAAACCTAAGAGGGGATGAAATACTATTAAGTAAAATAAAGGATCAACGAATTCTCTCAACACCAAGCCTAATAATGAAAACATAAACTTAAAAAGAAACACTCACACAGCCGTAACATGTCCTCCACTGCAGGTGATGTGAGACCAACTAGTGCAGGGTTCCACTAAATTTGGATCCCAAGTTCCAAGTAAGTCTGTAGGTTGATATAGTCCTGCTTTGAGTTCAAGTAATGCTTGACCTGGCAAACATGACAATGACATATAAAGCCATGGCTATCAACCATTCCAATATGAATAAGATGTTCCTGAAACCAGATTGCACATTGATTACAGGAAACTGCTCATACGCGAATCACATAACACAAATGATCTGTACATTTTCTTTGTTCTTCTCAGGTGGAGGATGGGGGCAGGCAATAGAACTAAGATATGTGTAGACCATAGAAGGCATAGACAACAAGCTTTGATTAATAATCTAGAGAATTTCATTGTGATAGATTTCTAGCTAAGTAAACTCATCAAACAACATTAAAAGAATATATTAAACTAAAATGTGCTGTTCATGTAATAAAAGCTGTAATTCTTCAAACTAAATAAAATCAATATGCCAAAGCAGCTGCATCCTTCAATACGGAGACTATCATGCCACAAGTTGGACATATCATTTTATATCATTGATATATCATTCATAATTATTAGCCCTTAACAAGTCTAATAGACACAATATTATAGCACTGTTCTTGGTTATAACTTAATTTTCCTTAATAAAGATATGTATAGATCAGGGAATCAAAAGTTCATGAAAGCCTCGCAGTAATGACACATTGGCATGCAAGTTAGTGAACTAGATGAACAACTTTTATGTATAAAGTTGATGAAACATTCACACTAATGACACATTGACACGGCAGGTTAGAGAACTAGATGAACAGATTTTTATGTATATAGTGACAAATCATCAAGTCGATGAAACACTTACACCTGCAGTTAGTGAATTAGATGAACAGGTCTTTTAAGTACAATAAGTATATAAAGCATAATTGTAGTTAATGTCATGCATAGGTATGGGTGAGTGGTTGCTCCAAGATGAGCTTATATGAAATCCCCAAATCAATTTATTCCTTTATAGTCAGGGAAAGACAGATTATTTGTGCAATACCTGGCTCGCATCTATTTCTCTAGTTGCGTTTTGGCTAAGTTGTCAAATCAGGTATGGGTACAGATACGGTACCTCAGTCCAGAAAAAAATTTGTGATGTGTTGAGTACATTTGGGTACATCCTTACAAAAAAAATAATAAAAAATGTAATAATATGCACTAAAGTTAAACATATTGAGTAAAAACAAATGTACACGCACGCACACACTTTATCTTATACAATTTTCAACTTTAAAATTTCAAATTATTATTAATTATGATTTTACTATATAACTATAAATTTTAATTAATCCTAATAAAATATATATTACCTGTGTTACCGGATTCTCTCCCCCCACCCTCGGATGTGGATGCGGATGCGTCCGGAGGTGGAGGTGGAGGTGGATGCGCCCAGGAAGTGCATCACAGGGTTGTGGATGCGTAGCCCAGGAACTGCATATCCACAGCCCTCTGATGCGCTTCTTGGGCACATCCAGAGGGCATCCAAGTGCATATGGGGCCCAGAAAAACGCACATCAATTTTGACGTTAAAGCCAAAAAAAGTAACTTAAAACATGTGCCAAATACCTTTTTTTAATATTTTTTCCCTCTAAACCCTAAAACGGCCCTAATAGAGGCCATTCCCTGTTTTTTCATCTCATTTTGTTTGCTACTTTGTTATATTCTCATTTGGTCTCCATTTTGGCATTTTGAAGGTCAGGTGATTATTTTCGAAGAGGATCGTTTGTGGGGTGCTAGATAGCTTCCACAAAGGAGATCTAAGTGTCTAAGGTAAGCATTTGATCCCATTCTTGAGTGTTTTAATGAACTTTTTTGAGATTTTGATGAATTTTTTCGAAGTTTTTTTCATTTTTTTTTTAGGAAATAAAGAAACAAGTTTAGCTATCTATTTTAATATTTTTGTATCTTTTTTTTGCACTTGTATGCTTGACATTCATAGTTCTTTTCTAATTTAAATTTTTTTAATTTCTTATAATCGCAAGAAATCAGATTGTATTGTGTAAGAATGGCCGCCACCGGTAATGAAAGTTCAGTGGGAGGGCTAGGAGCCGATAAATTCAAAATTGACATAGGATCTCTTTTATGGAGACATACCACAAGAATATCATAGGTTTTAGGAGGTGGGTCATATATTTGGAAGTGTAATGTATGTGATAGTACACCATTCAATAGCTCATATTCTCGAGTTAAACTTCACTTTATGGGCCCTATTGGTAAAGGAATGGAAGTATGCAAAGGCAAAGATAAGAGTGGGATGTCTAATGCACAAATAGCAACATATGTAAAAGAAGAAGAAGATGTTGACAAATTGGTTAGAAGATCAAAACAAACTTCTTATGGTGGTCCATCCAAAAAGAAAAAAATGCAATTACCCACTAAACCAGTTGTATCCTCCAAAAATCCATTCTTGCAAGTACCTATACTAGAAGTGGAAGAGGAAGAAGTAGAAATTACTGCCCGTAAAAGAGGTCCATTGGACACGGCATTTAAAATGGAGGCAAGAGAGGTTGTTGATCAAGTCATTGCACATTGCCTTTATGCCAATGGTCTTCCTTTCAACTTGGTGACATCACCATATTAGAAGGAGATGGTGACAGCCATCAATAAAGCACCGGCTGATTACACAAGTTCTAGGTATGAAAAGGTACGTAGCACCCTATTGCAAAAAGAGAGGACTTCTATAAAGAGATCTCTTCAACCAATTAGAAATTCTTGGAAAACTTTGGGTGTTTCTATTGTTTCCGATGGATGGAAAGATACAAGAAACTATTCATTGATTAATGTGATTGCAGCATCCCCCAAAGGGGCAATGTGTTTTAGGGCAGTTGATTGTGAAGGGGAAGTGAAAGATGCATAGTTCATTTCCAAAATTCTCATTGAGGCCATAGAGATGGTGGGTAGTGAGAATGTGGTCCAAGTAATCACAGACAATGAACAAAATTGTAGGGGTGCAGGAGCTTTGGTTGAGGGAAGATATGACCACAGTTTTTGGAGACCATGCACTGTACACTCCCCGAACTTGGTGATGCAGCAAGTTGGCACCCAAATAGATTGGGTGAAACAAATTTACCAAGAGGGGGAAGAGATCCAAATGTTTGTGACGAACCACCAAATGTCACAATCAATATTTAGATCTTTCTCCAAATTGGAGTTGTCGAAGGTAAAGTGTAATTACTAAATTTAATTTATTTATTTAATTTTAATAAATTTTATGTCATGTTCAATTATCAATTTGTATATAAATTTGCTTAATATTTATTGACATATTGTTATTAACTTAGGTAGTTGAGACCCGATTTGCATCTCGTACTATTGTTATAAGACAACTTGTCAAGGTGCAAGAGGCATTGAGCCAAATGGTTATTTCCAACCAGTCGACTATATGGAAGACTTCGAATTCAGAGAGGGCCAGAAAGGTCAAGACATTAAGATGACTTGTCAAGGTGCAAGAGGCATTGAGCCGAATGGTTATTTCCAACCAGTGGACTATATGGAAGGCTTCGAATTCAATGAGGGCCAGAAAGGTCAAGACATTGGTTTTGGATGATAGTTGGTGGGGTCGTGTGCAATTTGAATTGGATTTCACCAAGCCTATCATGACTATGCTCTGATTTGCGAAAACAGATAAACCTTGTTTGGGGGATGTCTATGATGGCATGGACACAATGGTAGAGAAGGTTAAAAATGCAATACAAACACATCAACATGAGAATGACCCAATAGAATGTGAAACCTTATGCAATAAGGTGGAAACAATCATTCATCATCATTGGGAAAAGATGACCACCCCATTGCACCTCCTTGCATATGCCTTATCTCCGAGGTACTATAGTGTTGAAGTACTTGCTATGCCAGATAGTGTAGCACCATATGCAGATGAAGAAGTTGCTAATGGGTGCTACAAATTTTTTGAAAGACTCTTCCAAGATGAAGAAATGCACAAAAAAGTTAGGACAAAATTTGGCTTATTTGCCTCGAGAATAAAACATAGTCCAATTGCAATAAGGGACCAAAACGACATAGGAGCTATCACATGGTGGTACCTCTATGGTCAACCATTTAAGCATCTATAACCTCTTGCAATCAAGGTCCTCTCACAAATTAGTTTTTTTTGTTTTTTGTTTATCACTTGCATTCTACAATTTAGTACTTAACATTCTTTAATTTGCTTTTAATTTTTATGTTTAATTTTGTGAACACTGTCTAGGTTGCAAGTTCTTCTACCGCTGAACGGAATTGGAGTACATACTCCTTTATCCACTCAGTGAAGCGTAACCAGTTGGGCTCAAAAAAAGTTGAAGACTTTGTTTACATTCATACCAACTTGCGTCTTTTGTCACATAAGGAGGAACACTACAAGGATGGAGCAGCCAAGCTTTGGGATGTAGACCTTGAGTGTGCCAACTTGGATGCAACTGTTGAGAATCTTACTAGACTCACTACAAATTATGATGATGATGATAACATCACGACACATGGTGCATCTAGTACTAGTGAAACCGCTTTGGGTTCAAATGATCTTGACTTGCAGCAATTGGAGATGATGAGGATATTTTTGAGAATCCTTATAATTCTGATTAGTGAACACTGAATCTTGATTGATGAACATTGAATCATGAACTACATTTTGATGTTGTAATTGTAATGATTTTCTGATTTGCATTGGAATCGTGAACATAGAGTTAGACATATATGATATGGCTTATTAGTTATTAGTTATTTGAATATTTATGAACTATCAATTGGCATTTAATATTTATCTTGATCAATGATGAAGTATCATACTATCAAATGATTTAATTTTGTATATATCTTGCATTTCTTTGCATATAAATATATAAACGCATCCAAAACCCCCCAAGAAAAATTCACGCATCTACGCACCCGATTCTCGCACCCACATCCGCACCTAAATCGGTAACTTAGCTTTGTATTATTATTGAAATATAATTTTTTCATATTATATTATAAAAAGTTATCATGCCCACCTTATAGTTCATTCCACCCATTTGCAGCAAGTGTTCGAATACACTTTTGAAAACGAAAATGTCAATTTAACAAAAAAATTAAATAAACTTCATTGTGACACCCATTCTCACCTCTCAACGACTACACTTTCCAACGCACATCTTCTCAGCAAGACAGAACTCGAGATTTATTTTCAGATGGAATGCTAAGATTTAGGAATAAAAGTGCGATTTAGGGGTTTTTTTATTTAAGACAAACAAATCCGAAACCTATGCGATTCTGAGTCGATTCCATGCAAACTCCAATTCTGGGGCATTTCATACCCGAAATCGGCCTACGTTTTGGACAATTTGGTAGCTTAGCCTTTAGGCATTCAACATCCATGTTTTAGCAATTTTTAATTTAAGTTACTAATTTTAATGAGATGAAGAAAGACAAAAATTATACTAATGTCCACAAATGACCAAGAATAGGTCAAGGGGATTTGAAACACACAATTTACTAAATTGGTTGAGCATATTACTAATTTCCATCATATATAAATCAAAATTAGAATTTGATAGATACCATAGACCAAAAAAGATGCCACAGACTCAAAGCAAATGCAATAAAACAAAAAAAAGTACACAAATTAAAGTTAACCCACAAAATAGTGCAAGTATAAATTAGAGTATGTGGGGAGTCCTACAAAGCAATGGATTTAAATGAAGACCACTCAAATAGGGAACCAAAAACCTCAATTCCCAATATTTTGAGAAATGTTGGCGGAGTAAATAATATTATCGATGCAAAGTCTAAAAATGCTCGTCAAGCAAAGTCTAGGGCTAAAGTAGTTGGGTTAAACAATCCCCAAAGGCTATCGATTAAACATAGAACCTCTGCTAACATTCAAAGCAGAAGAATTGTTAGTGGATAAAGAAGAAATTGGTTATGTGAAGCTGCCCCTAAGATCTATGCTCTGAAAAAGGGGTATTAGAGGGTCCCCAACATTGAGAAGAAATAAGGCCACAACCATTAAACTAAGAGTTGGGGTGCCAAGGAGTCTTAGTCATAGTAGATTGCTATAATGATAAATATCTCACTGATTTATCTCCATATATATATGCCAGTCAGTTGTATCCAAAAGTCACTGAAAGCCTCCAACATCTATGATAGGTTGAAAGAATGAAATAATCAATTTGGTAGATCTTGGATCACCACAAAGAGATCTATGCCTAAAGTGATGACCTCGCTATAAGAAGCATGGGCAAGCATATCTAATCAAGTTAGCAAAGAAAGTGTATAAAGAACCACGAAATACTATAGACAATGATTACCTCCCACAAAATTCAAAGTATATCAAACACCAAAAATAAAATTCTCCTTAGACTCAAACCTTCCAAAGAGAACAAAGACAACAAACACTTTCATTCTATTAAATATGGTGGTCTACCTCATAGTTCAAAAACTTGAACTCGGCAAGCACAAAAGTATTAAAATCTCAGGAATCAGGAAAACTCAGCAATTTTATCGAACATTTCATATAAATATATGTTTAAAAATTATTCTTCAAAAACACACATATTACTAAACTGGCTGAGCATATTACTGATTTCCATCATATATAAATCAAAATGAGAACTTTATACATACCATAGAGCCAAGAACAAGTTCAACTCTAAATGAGCTATAATGCCACATCCACTAACCATGTCATATGTAGAAGTTTCCTCATCTAAAGAGATTTTTGGCAAATTGTGCAAATATAACGTCTAAGTAGACGCACTCAAGAATACTATCCCAATTCCCTATGACCCTCTCATTGTAATTAAGTTTTTTATTTGACAATTTCCAATGACTAATGGGGATTTGGGATGGAGACCCCAATGAGGTTGAGGGGTAGTGCTCCCCATAGAGGACTAGGGGGAACGCCCCGAATGGAGTCAAGGGACAGCACCCCTTGTGGGGATTTAGGAGCAACGCCCCCAACAAGGTCAAGGGGTAGCACCCCTCACAGGATTTGAGGTCCAGGGCTAAGCCCAAATTAAGGCCTTTGAAACCCTTACCACAAATGAAAATTGTGTTTTTTTAATTGCAAGCAAGAAAAAAAATTATATGAATTTAGACAAGTTTTGAATAAAAAAATCGGCAATCTTTTGCATATACTCATAAGTTTTATAGGAAAAAATTGTTGGAGATATAGCTTCAGGAGATATCTTTCTCCCAATTTGAAATATATAAATAATCTATTTTTTATTAAAGACATCAAAGGGTCCTCAATTTGAAAAGACAAGACATTGAAGAGTCAAGAGTCAAATAATGAAGGGTCAAGACAATGAAGGCTCAAGGCAACAAAGGGTATTCACTTTGTAACAGCAAGACAATGAAGGCTCAAGGCAACAAAGGGTATTCACTTTGTAACAGCAAGACAATGAAGAGTCAAGGCAATGTTTTTATATTCTTCAAGAAGGTAATCGCTGGTTATTCGAATATAGTATTTTATTCATTGTTGCAGAGATATAGAGACTCAAAGGAGAATTTATTATTGCATTGTAATATCAGACTTCTATTTTTTATCAATAAAGTGTTATTTCTGGTGGCTGGGTTTTTTCCCCTCAAGTTGGAGGGTTTTCCCAAAATAAATCGTTGTGTTTGAGTTCATTATTTTTTGTTTTCTGTTTATCTTATTTCTGATCTTAAAAATCAACATGGTATCAGAGCTGGATTTCCTGCCAACCTGTGAAACTTCATGAAAAATTGCAATTCTGATGTCTTGACTGGAGTCTAAATTGCAACAATAAAAAGAATGCCAGATTGACAGTGGTATTTTTCAAAAAAAAAAAAAGTTGCGGATGAATGAATTAAATATATCTCTATTGTTCTGGCGAAAATCAATGTGACATTTCATTGGTGCCATTGTAAATATTCAATCTGGGCAAATTTTATTTGTGGGCCAGTCTTAATTTTGGGCATCTATAATGGAAACCGGCACAAACTATTAGAGGACAGAGCAAATATTTTTGTGTCGGGCTCATTGTGAATAAGGTTCCTTGATTTAATTTAAACTCCTTGTGCGTGGAGGCCACCGATAAATTTAAACCAAATGTTTAAATAGTTCAGTGTTTCTCAATTGAAACCAAATGTTCATGCAAAATTTATCAGGTTGCAAGCAAAATATGAGAAATATTAAGCCATATTATGATCTTGACAATTAATATTTTACGTGAATTAAAACATTGCCCGTCAGAAACTTTAGGAGCCGGCATTGCTTAAAACAAAGGGTTCATTAATCTATTTTTTCCCACAATGAGATATTGATTGGAATATTATTGTGGAAGAATTTCTAATTATACACAGACACAAGAAAAGCATTGTGGGAACTTTATTTAATAAGCTTACAGCGAAGTTGGAAGTCTATCTCTGGCATCTTCGGCACTAGTAGAAGTAGCTATTGTCGTTATAGAATTCTGCAGAGGTTCTGGGTATTGTTCAAGTTTGGTTGCCACAGGAGTTCGACGGTTACAAAGATTGTCATGTGTTAATTTCCGAACGGGTCACTATGCTTTGTTTATTGTGGCGCTATTTCTTCTGGCCAGCGTAAGGTTGCAGAAGTGTGGTTATCATGAACTGCTTCGTCGTGTAAACAAAGTGTAACGAAAACTTCTTTCTTCTGATGGGAATTGAACAATCAGGGGTGGGAGTTAGTCTATGTAGAAACTACAGGAAATTTAGAAGTGATATTTCATTTAACCAGCTCTTGCATGCTTGTGTGGTGGAGATAATATATAATTTTTCTCATCTACATTGTGCTACGGGAGTTTTTTTTTCTTTGGTAGGAGAGTCTGAGAACCTTTCGCAATCACTAGTAGAAGTTTCACGATTTGAAAGAAGGCTAGACAGCATCAATAAATTTCGAGTGCCTTCTCTGAGTCGAATATTGTGGGGATCAAAAATGGAGGTCAATAGTGTTCCTCGGGTGGAGTTTTTTTGAATTTCATATAAATTCTTAGTTCATTGTCGTTACTCAAGACTGCGAAGGGTGTGCGATTTAATGTTGTGACTTTAGAAGTTGTCGTGTTGCACTTGTTCAATACGGGAGTTCCAGATTTTAGAGTCAGGATTGTTTCTTCGAAAACTAGCATGTTGTAGGGATTGGAATATGCTAGATCAGATATATCCACGGCAATCCCTAGGTTGTTCAGCCGATTTGATCATGTGACCAAGCTGGCCCTCATGTCCGATGAAAGTAATCTTAAGGAGGATTAGTTTGTGCGGCAAAGTAATGAGGTTGTATCCAATTCCTCTGTTCCAGTATATCGGGTCTCTTGCTGAACAAATTTGCAGATAAGTCCTATTATCTAATCTAATATTATGACTTCTTTGAGAGTTTATATTTTAAATTAGGATATTTTATTTGAGCATTATAGGTTCGTGGATAGATTTGTGACAAGACTATGTGAGTTTATTATTATCCATAGGATAATTGAAAGAACTATAAAAGATAATAGTTTTTTTAGGTCAATAAATTGTGAAGTTATGAGATTATCTGCAATTGTTATTATTCATATTACTTGATGTTTTGCAGAATATTCTAATGAAAGTTGCCTTCTATTATTAGGTTTGATGTTTTTAATATTTATCGCCCAAACTTTCTAATGTTCGCAATTGGAAATTATATGTTGTAGAGACACTACAACGATATAATTCCAGACTTATTGAGCTGGCATTATTAAGGAAACCTTGGCAAAATCAAGAGAGTCACCACATTGGGCATTTGCGTTGTGTTTACTATTGTATCAGCAGTTGAAGATGGAAGTCGGGTCTCATCAACAGAGGCACTGAATATTCATCTTGCATGAGTTTTGGGCAAGAATTTATAAACACTGGGCTTGTATCTAGATGGGACTGCAATCTGTGGGTTCTTTCCTTGCATTGGGCAAAGCATATCCAATATATTGTCTGGTTTGAGTGTGCAGATACTTTGCAGTGACTCTTCATATCGGGTTAGAGATTCAGAAGGAGCCTGAGCAGCAGATGGAGAGTGCCAAGTCCTTTGCAGAGGATCAGCAAGCTCGTGAAGCAATGTGGCTTTGAAAGCTCCTTATTTGGTCAAACATTGGAGCCAACTATAATTTATAGTGATAATCAAAGTTGTGAGAATGATGTCCTTGTTGAGAGGGAGTCTCAGCATCAGTTGCTCTTATTATGTGCTAAAATGCATATTTCTTTATGAAAGAGAAATATGAGGTGAAAGCCCTTGTAATGTATATTTCTCTGTGAGAGAAATATGAGGTGAAAGCCCTAGTAATATATATTTCTCTGTGAGAAAAATATGAGCTGAAAGCCCTTGTAATGTATATTTCTCTGTGAGAGAGAAATATGAGGTGAAAGCACTTGTAGTGCATATTTCTCTCTGAGAGAGAAATATGAGGTGAAAGCCCTTGTAATGCATATTTCTCTATGAGAGAGAAATATGAGGTGAAAGCCCTTGAATGATGTTGCTTTTCCACACATGGGAGTAGCCATGGTGGATGTCATGTTGAGAGATTCCATGATGACATCACATTGAGTGATTCTATGATGGGCACTTCTGTATATGCTTCTTTCCACACATGGGAGTAGCCATGGTGGAAGTCATGTTGAGAGATTCCATGACGACATCACATTGAGTGACTCTGTGATGCGTTGTGTATATGTTTCTTTCCACACAAGGGAGTAGCCACCGGTGGACGTCATGTTGAGTGATTCCATGACGTTATCACGTTGAGAGATTTCATGATAAAAATCTTTTCCACAAACGGGTGTAGCCATTGTGGGTGTCATGTTGAGAAAATCCACGACATGGATATCTGGAAAGGTTCCTCCCTAGCTAAGAGGGAGTGTTGGAGATATAGCTTTGGGAGATATCTTGCTCCCAATTCGAAATATATAAATAATCTATTTTTTATTAAAGACATTGTAGGGTCCTCAATTCGAAGGGACAAGACATTGAAGAGTCAAGAGTTAAGATAATGAAGGGTCAAGACAACGAAGGGTCTTCACTTTGTACCAACAAGACAATGAAGGGTCAAGACAACGAAGGTTCTTCACTTTGTAATAGCAAGATAATGAAGAGTCAAGGCAATGTTTTTATTCTCTTCAAGAAGGAATTCGCTGGTTGTTCGAATATAGTATTTTATTCATTGTTGCAGATATATAGAGATTCTGAGGAGAATTTATTATTGCATTGTAATATCAGACTTCTATTTTTTTATCAATAAAGTGTTATTTCAGGTGGCTGGGTTTTTTCCCCTCAAGTTGGAGAGTTTTCTTAGGACAAATTGTTGTGTCTTGAGTTCATTATTTTTGTTTGCTGTTTATCTTATTTCTGATCTTAAAAACCAACAAAATTTGCCACAAGCTTTTCAAAGACTCATTGGGGTGTTTTTGGCCAAGTAACTCCCTTGGCATTTTGACTTAGGAGTGCTCGCAAGTCATACAAAAACTTGTCAAGTTTTTCATCTATGGTCTATCTCAACACAAAGCTGATGGGAGTGTTGAAATATAGCACTCCAACAATTTAATAGGGTTGTATGTGTCATCAACATGGAAATAAATAACTATTTATGTGTCATCAAATTTCAAATAGGAACCAATTAAGAATTATAGGTCTGTCCCAACTAGTTGTCATGAGTCTCCAATTAGCTGTCAATCATGATTAGTTTGTTGTCAATCTCTTTACTACAATTAAAGCTTGACTATTGAAGATATTGCATCTATATATTTCTATCCTCTAATGAATAAAACATACCAAAGCCTTCTATTGTTTTAACATTTCTTTCTGCAGTCTGATTCTCTATTTTGGTATTAAAGCAGCTCAATCTGCCACGCTATAGTTATAGTCTAAGTGGTGGAAGAGAAAGGAAGAGCTTTGCCTGCAAGAAAAGCAACATTGATTTAGAGAAGAAGCTGTTGCCACTATTTGATCTCCATGTTTTGTTTGTGCCCAATCTGAAGGTTAAAGGAGCTCTACTTGGAGTGTGTGATGAGGCCTATAGAAGAGACACTTACGCATGTTGGCTGATAGAGGAAGAAACAGAGTACAAAGTGCAAGAAGTTCACTTAAGCCTTTGTTACAATTGCAAATCCTTCTACTGTGATACATTCACGAAGGCATTTTTTTCGTTTTCCATTAAGAAAGTATCTGAAAATGGAAACACCTCTATAAAATTTAATAGTTATACTTTTCACACATTTAAGGTGAAAATACAAATGCAACTAATGAACAAAAATTTATGGGGTAAAGTGAATGGCACTGAAGTAATACCCACAAATGCTAAAAAGATGATTGATTGGGAAAGTAGAGATGAAAAAGCCAAGTCCATTATAGGCCTTTTGTTAGTATTTTCAGATTCTCACAAGGAATATTCAATCTATAGAGATCAAGCAAAACTAAGCACAGGATGATGAAAAGTAAACTTTAATTAAGTTCAGATCATACCTGGTTATGAAGTTCAGATCTACTCCTAATGTTGTCTTTGAAACCCTTCTAAATGCAATCTGATTTAGCCCACCTAGGGTTTGACTTCTAGCTGTTTGAATGCCAGTCCTTAAGATCGCAGGCAGATTGATTCACTGCCTTAATACTCCTATTTGCTCCTTAATGCATACTGCTGTAACCATACATATTATGTATTGCATAATATGTATGATGCTGCTACCACATAGATCGCTGCCACCAAATAGATCGCTGCTACCAAACAGATCGCTGCTTCCTAGACCTAGAATTCGCTCATCCAGGAAGAAGGATATTCGCTGCTCCTAGATCAATTCTTGAGGGGAAGGCATATGTTATGTCTTTGATATGTTCTTCCTCAAGCATCGAATCACCATATATATATGGGATCTCCAAACAAAATGGAGCCAAAAAACAAGGCAAGCCGACTTGGGCTTATTTAATAAAAAAACCTTTTATTTATTATTTCCTTGATGGCGACTTCGGCCCTCCCAATAATAATTAAATCGATCTTTAATGGATAAACAATAAATAATATATAACCCCTTATTTTATTATTATCATTTATGTATATCGAAATATATAGAATAATATATTCTATATTTATTATTATCATTATCCAAGTTGTGGATATTTGCTGTAAAGGCCAAAATATCAACACTCCCTCTTGGACTTGAGGCAAGGATCCACTCATCATAAACATAACCAAAATGGATTTCATAGACCTCTCATCTATGAGGGTAGATCTTTGTTCTACCACTTTTGATAAGAACACATGTTCATTATCATTTCCAACCATAGATTTCATATCCACATGAAAATCATCTTTCCGTGGTAAAATCAAATCACAAGATTTTTACCAACCGGATGTGGATTTCCTAAATCCACGAGTCTCTGAGACTCAAAGCATAGGACATAACAAAAAATGGATTCCTTATCCAATGATGCCATAGATCTCTCATCTATGATAGTAGATCTCTATCTACAAAATATAATGAGAACACAACTGTTCTTCATAAACCATACATCTCATATTCATATGAGAAACATCATACCATATGATGCTTACCATCCAAATGTGGATCTCTTAGATCCTCTGGTCTTCATGACTCAAGAATATCAGTCCATGATATTCATGATCCATGATGTTTATCAACCATAAGTGATATCAAGTCCATGATATCAATTTTCCAATCAATTTGCGAATTTCCTAAAGCCACTAGTCACCTTGACTCTTTTGAATATCAAGTCCATGATATTCAAGGTAGTATCAAGTCCATGATACTTTCCAAACACAAGTTATCATCAAATGATGTTTTCTATCCAATTTGTGAATAACTAAATCCACGAGTCACCAAGACTCAAGAAATGTCAAGTTCATGACATCAAACCAACATCAAGTCCATGATGTTAAGAGCATTGGTCTAACGAATATCAAGTCCATGATATTCACCAAGTGCTCGGAGTAATGGCCTATCGACATCAAGTCCATGATGTCCACCAATTACTCAGATGTGAATCCCTAATCCACGAGATATCAAATCCATGATATCCTCGAGCATTGGTCTAATGAATATCAAATCCATGATATTCACCAAGTGCTTGGATGTGGATCCCCGATCCACAAGATATCAAATCCATGATATCCTCGAGCATTGGTCTAACAAATATCAAATCCATGATATTCACCAAGTGCTCGGAGCAATGGCCTCCAGACATCAAATCCATGATGTCCACCATATGCTAAACATGGATCCTTAATCCAAGAGATATCAAATCCATGATATCCTCGAGCATTGGCCTAACAAATATCAAATCCATGATATTCACCAAGTGCTTGGATGTGGATCCTTGATCCACGAGATATCAAATCCATGATATCCTCGAGCATTGGCCTAACGAATATCAAATCCATGATATTCACCAAGTGCTTGGAGTAATGGTCTCCCGACATCAAGTCCATGATGTCACCATATGATCAACAATGGATCCCTAATCTATGAGAAGAATATTAAGTCCATGATATTCTCTAAGTATCCAATTCATAAGAAACAACTTAGCCATATGCATAGATGTAATCAAATGAATCAGACACAACCAAATGTATCTCATAATCAAAATCTCATCTCATGAATCCACATAAGTATGATCATAAGATTTAAGTTCAATGTAAAGAAAATGTGTTCACACATAGAACCACATGTAATATAGACTCAGCTATAAAAGAAAGTATGATCCATACATACACAATAAGCCACTAAAGTATGCTAACTACATACACAATAAGTAGCCAAATCAAATGCAGTTCTCTCATAGAAAAAGCATAATCCATGGACAAGTCTTAGTCATAAGCATAATCACATAAGTCTCATCACATAAGGGTAACCAAAATTTGTCCAACATATAACCGGATGCAATATAGATCCTTCTATAAGAGATGTATCCACCCATATATATGATTAATAGCAAGGCATATATAAAGGATAACATATACCCATATAAAGTATGCTCCCAAGCATACAACAACATTATCTCTAAGCATCATAATGTATGACCCCCCAAAAAAATGCCAATTGTAAGCATACACAACATGTGCCAATGTAAGTATGTTCCAACATTCATTTACCAATAATGTATGCACCCATGCAACAATAAAGAGAACAGTTAATTAGTTATACTAACAATCAGCTGTGTATTTTCCCATAATTCATAAGGTATAACCTAAGTCACAAGGTTCGAGTTCGAGTTCGAGTTCGACAACTATGAAGTTCGGATGAAGTTCGGTGAGGTCAAAAAATTCGGAAAAAAATTCGCCTTATATAATTTTCAAAAAAATATAAGAATATCTAATAAATTATCAAAATAGTTTAACATTGCAAAATAGATTTGAAATAAAATTATTAATACACAATAAAATAAAAATTATTAATGAATAAACATACAAAATAATAAATATTAATGTTTTAATAAAAATATATATACATTAAAGTAAACAAAATTAAAAATAATAAAAATAAAGTAATCTAATAATAAATAAAAATAATAATGAACATACAAAATAATAAATATTAATATTTTAATAAAAATATGCATAAAATTTATAACATTCTAAACAAACTTGAATGTTTTAATATTGATAAACAAATAAAGACACATAAATTTAAAAAAGTTGAAACCTAAAAAACAACATAAATTTAAATAAGCATGAAATGACGACCGTCGGCAAAAGAGAGGAATGGAACTACGAACAGGTTGAGGAGAGGCAGAGACGATTCACGAGAGGCAGCGACAATTTGCAGAACAAACATTGCAGACAATGGCCCACAACCCACCGTGACGATTTTTAAACAATGGCCGCCTCGAACTGATGCTAATAAGGACAGACAATGGCTGCCACGATTTGCCCTAGCTGTCCAGAAACAATCTTTGAAACTTGGTGCATTTTCAATAAACGAAAGACATTTATTTATTAAAAAAAATGTTGAAAACTCTAAAAAAATGCCCCCTAGTATTTTTTTTTTCCAAAAAATGACAACTGCTTTTTGGCCATACGAATTTAAGCCGAATTTTTAAGATTTTTTTTAATTTTTTATGGGTTCGCCGAATTTCGAACCTAAAGCCGAAAATTCGGCGAACCCTGACTTAGGGTATAACATGTGTCATAACAGAAATATGTTCTCAAATAACCATGAATACGAGCCAAAGAAGGTATATATGCTAAGACCAATAAAGTATGTTGCAGTTCTCTCAAGCATAACTCATAAATGAAGAAGGCACACACAACCAAATAGATAGCTATGTAAGTTGCCACAGCTGCATATAGAAAAACTCCCTCTCAATATGCAATAGATACATACCAGATTAAATCAAAAAAACCAATGCTGATGTACAGGCCAACACAAACCAATGTTGTCAATGTACCGAAGTACTTCCTTCACATAAACAGTCAATGATAGTTAATTGATTATGTATGTCTCCATAATGAAAAATATGTTAAGGCAACATAAAGTGTGCTCTCACACATGAATGATACATAAACAATTATCCAGCTATACCAAAAGCATTATGTCTCAACTATATGTCATATATAGACTCAGCCATAATAGTGAAGAAGGGTATGCTAACATAAGCCAAGTGTTATGTATAAAAGGAAGTATGTTTCCAAACATACATAAGAAATGCCAGTGTAACATATGCAAGGTAATGTTAGACATAACATATGCCAATGTAAGGTATGCAACATAAAGTAAGTTCCTATACCATACATAACAGAAATGTAACACAATGTACATAATGTGAAGTATGCTCTTCATACATAGAATGTCAGTTGTGTCAATCAGATAATCAATTATGCTAATTAGTCATTCCTAACCAGCTAATCCAATCAGCTGTGTATGTTCAACACATACAAAAACTAACCAGTTATGATGATCAAGTCAATGAGGTATAATCCTACCCATACATATGATCAACAAGACATAAGGAAGGAGTACACAACACAAAATTAAGTGAGCCCATCATTGAACTCCCTCTTAAACCATATACCTACAATTAAGTTACCCAGGGTATATGTTACTCAAGGAGACCTACTCCCTCTGGATGATCCTAAACAAGGTTAAGAACTCCCTCAACCAATAAAGGAAGGAAAATATGTCAATAAGATCATGTGAACCTGAATCCATAGCCAATGTATGCTTCCCATAATGTATGCCAATACTAATAAGTCAATGAACCAGCCAAATAACATGCCATATTAAGCTAAGCCATCTCAATAAGGGATGATCTTACACATCCATGATTAAACTCTTCTTAAGCTTAGACTCCCTCTTAGGGCAATATGGACTAACTAGGGCAATTTGCATATTCAATCTTAATGCAAAATTTAGACCTACTTAATGCTCTTCATATATAAAACCAAAATTATGTTAAGGCGAAACCCCCAGTTACCATTCTTCCTTAGTTTTGAAAGAGTTAGATTGAATTCCTAAATCTGAAATGGATCTTTTACTCAACCAATGCTCTGATACCATGTTAGTATTTTCAGATTCTCACAAGGAATATTCAATCTATAGAGATCAAGCAAAACTAAGCACAGGATGATGAAAAGTAAACTTCAATTAAGTTCAGATCATACTCGGTTATGAAGTTCAGATCTACTCTTGATGTTGTCTTTGAAACCCTTCTAAATGCAATCTGATTTAGCCCACCTAGGGTTTGACTTCTAGCTGTTTGAATGCCAGTCCTTAAGATCGCAGGCAGATTGATTCACTGCCTTAATACTCCTATTCGCTCCTTAATGCATACTGCTGTAACCATACATATTATGTATTGCATAATATGTATGATGCTGCTACCACATAGATCTCTGCCACCAAATAGATTGCTGCTACCAAACAGATCGCTGCTTCCTAGACCTAAAATTCGCTCATCCAGGAAGAAGGATATTCGCTGCTCCTAGATCGATTCTTGAGGGGATGGCATATGTTATGTCTTTGATATGTCCTTCCTCAAGAATCGAATCACCATATATATATGGGATCTCCAAACAAAATGGCGCCAAAAAACAAGGCAAGCCGACTTGGGCTTATTTAATAAATAAACCTTTTATTTATTATTTCCTTGATGGCGACTTGGGCCCTTCCAATAATAATTAAATCGATCTTTAATGGATAAACAATAAATAATAAATAACCCCTTTATTTATTATTATTTATGTATATTGAAATATATAGAATAATATATTCTATATTTATTATTATCATTATCCAAGTTGTGGATATTTGCCGTAAAGACCAAAATATCAACACCTTTCTATTTCAGATTTCGGAATCACATCGTGTTCATTTAGAAAAATCATCTAAAGGAATTTGGGTTTAACTAGGCAAATTGTCTGGAGAAAAAGCAATGAAGGCAAAGTTTTCTCTGAAGCTGCAATTATTTAGATTCAAGATGTCTGATGAAATTACTATGTCTAACCACAAGTGATCTAGGATCTCTCATTAAACTGCTAGCAGAAGTTGGTGTTGCAGTAGATAAAGAGGATGCAAAAGCTATCTTGTTAAATAGTTTGCCTTTTAAATATAGCAATTGCAAAATTCATGCAAGTGGCCTCAAAAAGAAAGTTAAAGAATTGGTAAATACAGCTGTTTTTGAGGAACCAGATGTTGACAGTGATGATGAAGGACTTGTTCCATTTTGAAGAAGCCAACACTTTGAAAAAAAGGAAGGGATGCAGTAGAGAATAATTAGATGCTCAATAGTCGGAGACTCTAAGGTGCTAGTGGATTGGAGAAACTATGCCTCATTAGAGTTATGAAACATACATGTGAGGATTAGTGTCCAATAGTTCAGAGGAGATCTGAAATCTGGAAGTTCATCATTATACCTCTATGAGGTTGATGAGACACTTCATGTGCAAATGGTGTCCAATAATGTTGAGAACTTGGTAGCTTGGTGACTATACCTATAGTTTGGGGAGCAGCTTGAAGATGTCTTACTGGTCCAAGAACTGTTTCCAAAGGAAAGCTTATACATAATGTATTTCCTCTAATTTTATGTTGTAAGTCAGTTTAATGTTGTAGCGATGAGAGGGGATGTTGGAATATCATGATTGAATAGTTTAACAAAGTAGTATATGTCATCAACATGGAAATAAAGAACTATTTGTGTCATCAGAATTTGATTAGGAATCAAATGAGAATTGTAGATCTGTTCTAGTTAGCTATCAAGAGTCTCCGGTTAGCTGTCTACCATATTTAGTTTGTTGTCAATCTCTTTAGCAGAATTATAGCTTGAATGTTGAAGATATTGCATCTATATATTTGTGTCCTCTGATGAATAAAACGTACCAAAGCCTTCTCTTGTTGCAATATTTATTTCTGCAGTCTTATTTTCTACTATGGAGCACATTTGAAAAATATCAAGGGGAATTCTGAAACCATGAAACAATTATGCTAAAGATAGTTGGATTGAACAATGGTTTCATTAGCAATCTATAAGAAGTGCTCAGTGTAGAAAGCTA
Source organism: Chamaecyparis obtusa (assembly GCA_027943335.1). Lineage (NCBI taxonomy): Eukaryota > Viridiplantae > Streptophyta > Pinopsida > Cupressales > Cupressaceae > Chamaecyparis > Chamaecyparis obtusa. The sequence goes on from BSBK01005719.1 coordinate 110,704, forward strand.
CTCTGGGACAAAGAAATTTCAAAGGGGAGGTCCAGGTAGCTTGATGCACTAGCAGAAATTCCCCTCTAATAAATCAACTGAGCACCTTGTTCTGGCAAGGAACATTTAAGGAGTTCCTAAAAGGAGGAAGACTATCCAAAGAAATACCAAGAGATTGGAAGAGCAAACAGACCTCGGAGAACCAACAATACCAACATTTGGAGGGACCCAAAGAGGCAATCTCCTTTAAAGAACTAAATGCCAGAAATGGATATCACCAACAAGCCAAAGCAAAGCCAAACTTGAGATCTATGATCAACCAAGTGAGCCTGAAGATATTTTCAAAACAAAGGAGTTGGGTGGCAAATTTGGCCCAGACAATGTGAGAAGAAAAGCCCATTTGCACCAGTTAGCTGCTCCTCCAACTTCTCTGCTGTTGTAAGGACTTTCTGTTGCTGCATTAACCAGGGGATGTTGGCAGTTTATTGAGATTCCAGCATTTATTGAAGGTGCAACTAACATATCTCCCAAGAATTAAAAGGTATCTTGACTTCGTTGGTTTTTGACGACTATTATTAAATTAAATATTAAAACTTACGGTTGTGCTTTAGACTGTTAAAGATATTTATTATAGTTTCTATACTTCAGGCCAGCTTCTCAGCAAAGAATGATGAGGAAATTTATTATAAGGAAGTAGGATTGTTTAGGATGATTGCCATTAAAACAAAATATTTAGCCAGAAACCCTGCATGAGATGATGGCAGCTACTACCCAACAACTTTGCTAGAAAAGGTGGCTGACTTTAGACAACAGTTGTGTCAGGGATGGAATCTAACTCGTGGCCAGTAGTCCCATTAGGGATCATAGCCAGTTAAAAATAACACAAGTAATAGCAATAAACATTTTTTTTTGTGGAAATATATTTGTATCCATAAATTACATATAGAACTATCAGAGGTCTGTTTAGGTTTTGTTTTATACTCCTCGAAGGGAATTAACAAAAAAACAAAATACTAGCCAAGAAACCTCTATTCAGTGTGTCAAAATATTGATTACCAACAGCAGGATCAGGTTAGCTCCCATAGAAGAAAATCCACATTGACATTGTTCGGCATTTTTTTCAGATCTGATTGGAGGCACTGTGTATCTTATTTTTCCATAGCTTTTGCTAATTTATTTTAGGTGTCGTATACTATTATCTAGTCATGCAAGCAGTTATCAGGTAGATTGCTGTAATAACTTCAAAGATTTTTCTGTGAAGACAGTGCAATAGACATTTATATTTACTAGTTCTTTGAGAACATTATTTTCTATCATTCAATTTTTTGTTGATTGGTAGAATTGAGAAACAAGATAGGATACCTTCAGCATTTATTGCAGCTATAGTGTATGGACTGTATAGAAGAATAAGAAATACAAGCCACTTCGCCATAGAATTCATATTTGAGATAAACCATTAATTTTTCAACAGCTATATTTAATCTCCAGAATGTTAGATTATTAGCTGATGACACGTCCACATTCTTTCCTTGAGAGAATTGTATTTTTCCTTGTAGCAATTTCCAGGCTTACTCAAGTTCAGAAGGATCATGCTTGTACTGGTTATCAAGTACACATTCTGTGGAACCTGATACAAAGCAAATTGCATGTCACTTTATAAACAGGAATAAGCTTCATTAAGGAAGATATTAGCAAATAATATTCATGAATAAAGAACAGAAGTTGAAAAGATATTATTGCACAGTTGCATTTTCTACTGATGTATTGTGTTTTGTTAATTAGTTTTCCAAAGCACAGATTTTCTAATACATTGCATGAAAATCAATAATGCATATAGTATAATAGATAGTGATTTATTAGCTACAATTAGATCCCTTTCCAAAAGATCCTCAATGCCCATTCATGGTAAGAACACATTTTTTAGAAAATTTGTTAACTTACTAGGATATTGCATGTAAATAGTGTGTTAGTGGAGGAAGATGAGGAATGACTTTTAGCTGATGATTCAAAGAATTGTTCACTTAGGGGTCAAGGCAGAATTTTTGGTGGTTGTGTGTCCAGTAGTAGAAAAGAACAAGACAAACCATGGCTATGTGAAGGTTTATGTTTTGTCTTCAATTTTACATTTGTTGAAGTCAATATGAAATTAGCTAATTCTTCTTCTATAATGAAATTTGTACACGAAATCTAGTTGACTCCATCTAAATTTTAGCGAAATTTGATCTACAATTTCAGAAATATATGTTTTGTAAACATTAATGTCCAATTTTTTTGTAAAATCCATATATAAGTGTTTAACTTTAAATCTACTCTATCCAATCCATATATAAGTGTTTAACTTTAAATCTACTCTATCCTAGCCTGTGGTGCTTTGAAGAGATAACCCAGAATCTGCACAGTTTGTCATCCTTGTATGCCCATGTTAGTCACCATGCAATAATCAGGAAATAGCAACTAGAAGGTTGTTTGCTGCAAAACATCCAGTTCAAAGGCCACATATGGCTGATGAACACCGCCAGAAGGAAGACCTTCAAATCTTGAATTGCAAGAAGAAATAGAAGCCGACGTGATTAGCATGCTATAACCACTGTGCACATGATGCCATCCCTATATACTTCTAGAGTGATCGAAAATGGCTTTGTGCCAACCATGCTAAACATGACATTCCAAAAGACAACCTATGTTTGTCAATTTGAGAAAGTTGTGAGTTAAGTGGTTAGCAATGGATTTTTAACATTATCATCATGATGAAACAGGATATACTCACTCAATTGCTTTCTTTTCATGACATTTCTCAAAGATTTACTTTCAGCACTTTATTTTGTCAGATGCATACCTTATACATCAGCCTGTTCACTACTTTAGATCCTCAACCACCATTATGTCACTTCTTGCTTCTGTTTACTAATTGCATGTCGCTGAATTTGAAGAGGGTTTCAAACATATTGCTCCTAGTGGAGGGTTTGAATTGTTGTTTCAGACACTGAAGCTGATTTCCAAGTTTTATTTACTATTTCAAGAGTTGTCATATAGCAGTCCTTCCAGCTGCTATCATTTGACACATTCATTGCACCAATCAAATAACTTATGACTACTGCAACTTCATTCAAGCTTGCGTACAGTCTGACTTGCACCATTTTATAAGGCTTTCTGCCTACCATACAGTTGTACAGTCTATTGTATGTGAATTTATTGATTGTTCATGTGCTGAAACCAATAAAAACTTCCATAATTATTTGAATGTCTATGCAAGTGCTGATATATGGTTTAATATTGTTGAAAGTGATTTATTTCTAATTATTCTGGCTGTAATCTCTAGTTATTATCATTAGTAAATCAGTGATCAAATTTGCTATTCATGATTAAATGCTGCGGTTTATGAGGGTTTCAAATTTATATGGGATCGATCTTCTGCTACAATTAGTTAGTTTCTACTTGAGAATTTTCTAATATTATATCAAATTGTTGGTTGTTGGATCCATTGTTCATAGTTAAATATTTCAATTGATAAGGGTTTCCTAACTTTGTTGCTGCTGATTATATTTATGTTCAGTATTTATTTCAATAGAATTTCACATCTACTATAAAAAATTAATCCTTTCAACTTGCACATATTAGGACATTGTCTATTTCCTAAGGTTGCTAACTTGGAGACATTGCATAAACATGTATTACAAAATTCAAGATAGCTTTCATTTCCACATTGTTTAAAGAAACTAACCTCATGCGAGTGTTTTAGTTTGCATCTTTCAATACAATACAAAATAGAACAAATGTGTGGTAAAATCAATCTTTGAATTTGAAAGGGAAGCTCACTATTAATTAAAAACTAGCCTAAAACTAAATAATATGCATTTACAATTTACAATCTTTGCACTAATTTTTGTAGTGGTTCATGTTCATGCTGAATAAATTGAAAATGTGTATTTAAATTGCTGCGATGCTCTTTTAACACCAGGAAAAGAATTTTATGTTTTTAACCTAAACCCTAGAGTTGTAGGATACACCACCCTACCTCTGCTAGTATTCATTCCGCAATACCTAATACAGATATGGATGCAGTACAACAATGATACGATGTAGATACCATACTATGCACGTCTAAAAAGTCATATATTTCCAACAATGCCTGATTCGCAAGGATTCACATGCACAAAAAACATGCCCTGAATCTTACAATAGCTGTTGTAAAATCCAAATATCATGCAAGGTAACTTGTGTTTAAGTTTCTGCTTGTGTTGTAAACATATAAAAACACACTAGCCAGAATGAATAATTGTGTGAATATTTTTGTTTCACATGTCTTCATGAGTATTTTCCTTATTGTCAACACGACACCAAGGAGTGCATTCATTCACCATCAAATAAGAATCTCTGGATTTAAACAAATGTTTTTTTAACCTCAATGATAATCATTAGATGGGTTTTTACAATTTTTGTCTATAATTTTGCTGATGTGTATAAAATGGGTTTTTATAGTTTTCATGTTGTAGGAAAATTTCAAATTTGGTGTATAGTTTAATTGATTGTTAAATTGAATTATGATGGTTATAAACTATTAAAAAACATTTAAACTTTAAAGCTATCACCTTACTATTTTTAAATATAATTTTTATTTTAAACAAACATTACAAAACTATTGGGATGAGTTGCCTTTGGAAACAAGTTTGACGGCAAAGCAAGACTTTGGACACTCAGAGTTTTGGAGAAAAATTGCACATAAATAGAAAAATTTGAAGGTTCATAATTCCACACGTGGCAAATCAAACTATTGTTGATCCTTATTGAAAAGGATTTGTAGGATGTAGTAAGTGGAACAACAAGACCAACCGATGTTGATGGAGGCCCAAAGTGGACTGCAAAGGATAGAAGAGCAATAGCTATGATTGGTCGTGGACTGTTAGATGCACACATCCACCATATCAACTTAACAAAGACCTCAAAGGAAGCGTGGGATGGTTTGAATGCTTTGTTTGGATCAAAAGTAACAAGTGCAAAGATGAGTTTAAAGAAGAAATTGGTTAGGCTAAAAATGATGGAAGGTGATAACATTGTTCAACATATCAATAAGTTTCGCTCCCCATTGAATCAACTAGCTGGGATAAATGCTAAAGTAGATGATGATGATTCAAAAGCAATTTTATTAAGAAGCGCGTCTCCTAGTTATGGCAACATTCTTTTTACATTAAACAAAGTAGATGCTACCCTAGAAGAAATAATATCTAATTTGATTGATGAAAGAGCTAAAGAAATTGACTCAACTATAGAGGAAAATGCAATGTATGAAAGGGAAATTCTACATCAAAGGGAAATTGTTTCTTCAAGAATAGAATTTTACGCTACTATTGCAAGAAGGGACGCATTATTATGAATTGCATGCACTCTGTGGGCCAAGGATCTCCTTGATGGCAAGCTAAATACAGGTAAGGCATTGGCTCTAAATGATGATGAAAAATGCCTTTATGAGGTAGTCAGTGAAGAATATATTTTCTAAATCAAATCAAATGTTCATATTTGTGATTGGATGTGTTTGTCCCCAATCACAATTGTTAGTTATTTGTGAATGGATGTATTTGTCGTCATTCACAAGATGATGTAAGTGATTGGAAGTGTTTGTCCACAATCACTGTTGTTGGTTGTTTGTGAATGGATGTGTTCATCCCCATTGATTAGATGATGTAAACGATTGGAAGACAAGATTTGATGATTAGGGTTGGATGTGTGTGTCCCCAATCATAATTGTTGTGAGCAGATGTGTGTGTCCCTGTTCATAACCTTGATCGTAGATAGATGTGTTTGTCCCTATCCAAATTTGAACCTTGGATGGATGTGTTAGTCCCTATCCTTGGAACCGTGGGTGTACGTGTTTGTCCCTATCCTTGGATTAAAGTATAGTACGTATAGTGAGACTAATTCCACTGTTGCTTGCCAAGATTAGATGTGTATGTCCCTACTCATACCTTATGATGAACTACTAAATGTTCTCATCAAATATTTGTATTGTTGGTCCACTATCCCCATTTGGAGAATGATGCAATATTGGGGGCATTGGAAATATTTCATCACAGGATGCATAAAATAATAATTTGGTAGGTTTGTTATAGTTTGTCGTACAAGTAATTGTATTAGTGGTACACATGTTGAGTTGTTAAAACAACTCAATATATTTGGGAATTTTGTTTTGGAAGTTTCCTATAACGTAGGACATTAAACTCCTATACAAGTGTGATTATTTGATTGAAAGATATGAAGCACAATATTTTCTTATATTTAATTTTTGTTGCTTCTCTTATTCAGCCTAAACTCTCTATTATTTATACATCTCTCCCTGCTTTCTACATCTCTTTCTGCATCTCCCCCCTTCAACATCAATAATAAAGGACAATCTAAAACTCATACTTCTATGGATTTGAAAAATTAAAATGCTCCCCTACATAGAGGCTCTACCTTGGACATTTAGAGGAAGAAGCTGCTATCACTCCTAGCTTCTGTCTAAGAAGCTCAAATATCTCCTTGGGAAGAGGTTTGGCAAAGATATCTGCAATTTGATTCTTTGTAGCCACATACTCCAATCTGACCTCTTGGTCAACAACTTTCTCCTCAAAAAGTGATACTTTTTTAAGGCAAAAGGTCAAAGACCCATAATTATATTAAGAAAAGAAGGATTACATATATAAGAGATTTTGATGGTTCCCCCTACATCGCCAAAAGCCCTATTACAAAATGCATCTCACTAAGGCATGCTCATGCTCCTTAGGTATCCACAATTTTATATACAAAACAACTGATTATAATATCAGCTATAACTACCCATATACCAACCAGAAAAAACCCTATACCCCATATTACATATTTAAGCCTACAAAACAGCCATCTACGCTGTCTGGAACATCAAAGAAACAAAACTTGCTTTCCAACCAGCTCTATTGACCAGTATCGCCCGAGACCCAAGATGACTCAGCAACCACTTCAGCTACCATCACCTTACCTTTGCCTCTGACTGGATTATTGAAGTCCTTGGGGCTACTACAGATGGAAACTGGAGCACGAATCTGCCTTGGGCCTTCTGAGGTGTAACACAGGAGGAGAATGACCGCATCAAACAAATAGAATGTCACACCCATAATATTGGTTGGAAGGACATCTAACAAGTGACTCAACTCCCTTCGAAAGAATTTAGGATCTCTATTTTCGATACCTAGCTTCATAATGTCCTTGAGCCTCACATATTCCTTACGTTTCTCCATAAAATGGACAGGGAAGAGGCCCCCTACCCAAGCTTCTGAACCCAAAATACTATATCTGCTAATCGCCACATCAAGCCCATCTGCCATGACAAACTCTTCCTTTACACATTGCCTTGCAAATCGCATGAAAGACTGCTATTCTGGCATAACATCAAACACACTCAAAAAGTGATACTTAATTGATGTGTGCTTGGTTTGTAATGCATCGCGGGATTCTTCGAGATATTGAAAGCACTTGTGTTATCACAAAGAATGGGGATAGGATCATCATAGTCCACTTGGATATCCTTCAGGTTCTGCTTCATCCATGGCACTTGAATGCAACATGATACAGCTGCAATGTATTTTGTCTCTGCAACGGAAAGTGAAACTGAATCATGCTTCTTACTGTGCCATGAAACCAGTCATCTCCAAGGTAAATGCTCCACCACTGGCACTTTTCTTGTCATCAGCACATCCTGTCCAATCAGCATTTGTGCATGCAATTAAAGTGAAATCATCACTCCTAGGACACCATAAATCACAATCCATTGAACTCTTCAAGTATTTGAATATCCTTTTTACTACCTTCACATGTGTTTCTTTTGGAGATGCTTGAAATCTGGCCACCATGCACACTGCTTGCATGATATCAGGCCTAGATGCAATAAAATACAATAAACTTCCAATCATGGATCTTTACAAAGATGGATCCATATAGGAGATTTGTCATCCGTACTTAGTTTGCAACCTGTCACCATGGGTGTACTGACTAGCTTGCAGTCTGCAATCTTGAACCTTTTCAACATCTCTTGTACATATTTGGTTTTGGCAAATGAAAATACATTTATCAAACTGAGCAATCTGCAATCCAAGGAAAAACAATAACTCACCTAGCATGGACATTTCAAATTCTTTCTACACTTCTTTTGCAAACTCCTTGTAAATTTTGTCACCACTTCCACCAAAGATGATATCATCAACTAATACAACCACAATCAAATAATGGTCACCTTTTGATATATAGATTGCTACCTACGATGCCTCTTCTGAATCCTTTTTGTAACAAGTATGAATCTCATCTACCATACCAAGCTCTAGGGGCCTGTTTGAATCCATATATTGCTTTCTTCAATTTTGTAATGTCCCCTTATTAGATTGTTTAGGGTTTTGTCTAATTTCTTATGATTCAAATTGCAAGAGACTTTCAGGTAAAGACGCAGCTGAGTTATTCTTTACAAACATTTGGATACACTTTGGTTTGCCAGAAAGTATCATTTCAGACTGTGATTAAAGATGTTGGGGGAAATTTTGGTGTGCGGTGTGGAAAAGAACATACCTTGGTTGAAAAGATCAGCTGCATTCCATCTCAAAACCAATGGACAAATGTAGCTGGGAAACTGAACATTGGTGCAGCTGCTAAGAGGATATAATCAGAGGCATATGAAATCTTGGGATGATAGTTTGGTATATATTTAATACTTCTATAACTGGGCAGTTCATGCTTTACAAATCTTCCACCACACAAGACAGTTTTGGGTATCTACCTCCTAATCAACTAAATCTCGTTGCATGGAAGTGACATGCAATGGAGAACAATTGAATTCAGAGGTTCACAAGGCTGAAAGTTTCAACAAAAAAATTTAGCAAATTCATTTCCCTGATCAGGAGAAGTGGAGAGAGTCTCAGAACAAGAATAAGAAATGTCGTGACCAGCACCATGTGGAACATAAGTTTAAGGTAGGAGATAGAATTTGGTTGTACGTGGGTAAGTAGAGACTTGCAGGGCAGGAAAAGGAACTTGAACCCTTCTGTTATGGCCCATTTTTATCATGGAATATAAAATATCCATTTACACAATGTTAACACAAGGTAAACCCCAAAAGCATCGTCATTTACTAGCATACAAGTGAGATCATTCCTGCTTTATAGGTAACAAATCAGTAGCCTGCAAAATCTGTCTGGTCCTATCTTTAAATCCAGAACTGTTTTAACACTTCTCATTTTTCATTATTATGCTGTGTGAAATGGAGGCAGATCCTATTGAGGTAATTGCTAAAGTGCATCTCATGAGATATTTAGAAGAATTGAGGCCTAAGGTTGTTTTCAGTGACACCGTGACCAGAAGAAAAAAGAAATGGATGAAATAAACCAGCAAATGCATGCATAAATGTAAAATTTACTTGAATTCTTGCCCCACAAATTGTTAGTGTTTTGTAGCTGTGTGAGAGATCATTCTCACCTGTGTTGATTTGCTTTGGTTTCTCTCAGAAATATCTTATGAAGATGGACTGTGATACCGATTCTTCCCTTTGACATGTATTGAGAAAAGACTCATTGTTCTTCTGTTTTATTCCTGCCCGTCTGTGTAAGTCTCTCCTTTCATGTTCGTCTTGTGCCTTCAAGCATTTGAACTGTTCTATGACTTGCTTATGCCGTGTTCGCGTTATGCCGCTATTCCATCATTATCATGGCCCAGGCGTTCATCATTGTTCATTTTCAGGAGCTGTTTCCTTCGTGTTTTATGTCTATCTTTATCACCGCCAAGTAAGCATGACATGGCTCAGTAAATCGGTTGACTAGGCATTGTGCATGGACATCATGGGTGTCGTTGGTGGGTGTTATGAGCTACCGGCCAGTCTATGAGGCTGCCGTCAGTAATATGTAACTGTTGTCGTTTGGCCTTCCAAAAAGCATTGTGTCAGTTACTTTGATATGAGCGATTCATTCTAGTAATTGTGATTAAAAAGAGTACATTGTTATGGAATTTCTGCGGGATGTATGTAATTATCAAGAGCTGCCTGCCTGTTGATTATAGCAGATATATTGGGACTGTGAAGAAAGGCATCTATTGATTGACTACCAATCATATTCCTGAGATCATTGTATTTGTTTTTGATCATTCTATAAAGGATCAATCTTTTGTGGGGCTGGGTATTTCAGGCTCAAGTGGAGGGTTTTCCCAGGATATATGTTTGTGTCATCTGTTCTTGTATATTTTGAGTTTCAGAATTTTGGTGAATGATATTCTGGTTCTAGAAAACTTAACACAAATGACAAAGAGACAAAAGCTTCTGTTTAGATAAGTTCCATAAGTCCATATGAGGTAAAATGCTAGGGATTAAAACAAAGTATTTTCTTGATGAGTTCAATCCTACGTATGATTATCAACAAAAAGCATATATAGCAGCCAATATTCCGTGGAAAACCTAGATTCTTATTGCTCAACTAAGAACCAACTCTCATCAACTTTAGTGTGGAACATGGACGTGGAAAAGACCTAAAGAAGCATGGGAAGAAAAGGAGAGTATTTTTGCAACACAGGGGCAGTGGAATCAGAAAAACACTTCATTATGGAGTGTGATGCCTTCAAGGACATCAGCGACAAGCATGCCAAAATAATGACAGATGTTAATTCGCACATTTTATTCAATGCGAAGACTTTTGAGAAGATGGGAATGCTTATCATCTCCTTGAGTGGGAAAAGGACTGAAATGTAGAAGGCCAAAATAACAAAGCTGGCTGTCCCATGGGCTATTTGCAGCCTCGTAGACATTATAAAACCTACCTATCTATCTATTAGCTGTGAAGCCTATCTATAGTCTTGCCTATGAGTTTTCAACACATCCTACAGTTTCTCCCCAAGCGTGTTATATTGCATGAACCAGCTAAGATACCACATAAAACCTCAAGACAATCCACACTTTACCACAGAGCTAATCTTCCTCAAACAAGCTATGAACTAGCTAGGACTAAAACTTAAGACCTGCTCTAGATTACAACTGAGCTACTCTCCCTCAAACATGTTATTTGCCCGGAATTAGTTAAGACTCAAACTTAAGACCTCAGCATCACAGCTAAGCTATTCTTCCTATTTTACATGAATTAGCTAGGACTCAAAACCTAAGACTTCAGGATTACGATAGAGCTATTCTTCCTATCCTACTTTCCATGAACCAACTAGGACTTGACTCTGATACCTCAGCTACCTACCATAACCCACTCTCCCCACAAACATTCAATTTTCTGTCAACCAACTACAACTCAAACCTAAGACCTCGGGACACTCTTTGCTCTTCCACAGAGCTACTCTCCCCTTCCACTGGACCGTCCTTCCAACACAACACTTCAAACTCTCAAGCAACCATCTCCTCGATTCATTCAATTCACCTCCATTTTCACATTACATCCAGAAAAAAAAAGCCTCAAAAGCAAAATCCAGAACAAACTGCCTCCATTTCCACATCAAACAACAAAAACAGGGCACACAAATGCAGCCATTTCGATGACAAAATCTTTAAAAGTTCTCGATTACTCACCGATGAAACAGCTTCGAGATTGTAGGAAGCACAGTAACAGTAGAATTGCGCACCGGGCGAAAGAGTCACCGTCAAAGTCACGCACTGTGCTCTGTACGCTCTGCGGGTCTGAGTGGACAGGAAGAACAGAGAATTCAACAAATAAATACCCCCGCAGTGAGAATCCTCCACGGCCGAAAGTGTCCCTGACGTGACAGGACAAGAAGCGAGCCCTTGAGCTGCTCCGCCATTGAACCACCGCTCCACCGCCGCCGAAGACGACGAGGAAATACTGGTCAACATCCATCGTTACACGCCATTATTTTTAATCTTTCTTTGATTGTTGTTTCAGTGACTCGTACCTTTTTTAAACCGTTTACCAGATGCAGACACGTGGGCATGCGTCAATTGTCAAGACGGCTGCCAACATATCTCACTGTCAGATGACGTGGAAAGAGATGGGAGGCCCAGATGTAATCTGGTCCGTCCATTCGGATTCACGTGAGGATTATATGGCGGACTAAAGACGTGTGGAGTCCTGGTGATAATAATGGCTTGGGGGAGAATGCAAATAGAAAGAGAAAAGGGAAAACCTTGTCTCTAGGTTTGTCATACAAGATGAGCAGATTACGGTGGATTTGTCAACTATGTGATGAATGTGTAGGTCCCAATTGTATGAGTTATGAGTGTGATTCGATTGATTGGGTGCATGCAAAATTATAATGTTTTATACCATGGTAGCATGTGTTTGTCCACAACTCAATGACACGAAACAAATTGTTAAGATAAGGGAGGTAGGTGGTTATTCTTAGTTTTCAAGCATATCTTAAAGACCATAGTTTTTAATTGTTTTTTTGTAATTTTGCAATGGTGAGAGAGATGTATAAGGACTCTAGTGTGAGAAGGAGAAGGTTGGAGAGTCTCTTTTATGAAGGATTTTATATTATCTATATAAAACTTTCATTTATCTATTACGAGAGTATAATCTTTAGTTTGGAAATCCTTTGGCTAAGAGCGAGGAATAAGGGGTGTTTGACTTGATTATTGGTGTATTCATGAAGAACCATTCAACTTCACTAACAGATCAAGGGTGCATTGTAATATTGTTACAGGATTCAACTGTGTAGTTTTTGAGTCAAACTCATTGACCCATGTTTCATGAGTAGTGGTTCACACGAACCTATCTCTCATGAGAATGAATGGAACACTTAGCACTCATTGGATCTAGGTGATGCTCACAGAGGTGAAGCATCGGGACTTCCCGGTAGGTCACCCATCCCAGTACTACTCCAGCTTGAGCGCGCTTAACTACAGAGTTTCCTCCATGGTTAAACCCACTTTGCTTGCAACCCCATTTGCAAAACCTTCACCAAATGTTGTGCCTTATGAACCACTCATTAGAAAGCCCCTTAAGGGTCCATTGTCTAGAGTTACTATAGTGTTGGAATCACTTAGGTTGGGATCCCATGAAAGGGGGTTTCCTAAATAATAGAGCTTGAGTTGCTTGCTATTTTTTAGAATGTTATACTCCTATGTAATCTAGTTCAACTTAAATATTTGAACTCTAAAATTTAAGAGAGTTGATGGTCTCATGAATACACTACCTTTATTTCTTATATTTTGTGCATGATAAAAATGAACAAAAAAATTATTTTCCCTCTAAATTTATTTTTAATTAAAACCAAAACTTAGATGTTTGACAAGCGCTAGATTGCAGTCCTAAGTTGGTGGGCCAGTTTCTAGCCCCATCACATTTTCACTTGCTTCCTAAATTGTAGGAGTTTCTATTTTTTAGGAAAAGATTCCAATAATCTCATAGCAAAATTATGTTTTCTTCATGGGATCTCTTCTTCCTAAAAAATAGAAGCTTGAGTTCCTTCATGGGATCCCTCCCTTGTAATGCTCTTTTTATTAACATGGCTCAACATTAAACTATAATCTTTGGCATCAATTTACTTTGAAGTAAGAATTAGGACATTTGGTAGCTAGTTTGTAGAAAAGATTATTGAGCTAAGTGTTCAATTAGGGGATGTAGTGAACAAGGTCTAAATCTAATAATTTGTTGAATGCAAAGCTTGTAGGATAGTTACAGTTTGCAATTTTAAGCAAGCAACACACTTGTATTCATGGTAAGTTGTGATCTACAACTATAATGTAGTACATATATTAATTTCTTCTTTATGTGCACAAACAAGAAGATTTACAAATATTTGGATCATTTGCTATGTGAGTATGAGTGTGACCAAAAAGTAAACTTTGTCCATCTTTTTTTTCTTTTGGAGACTAAGCACAAAACTTGAAAGTACTTATCTCACAATGAGGTTTTTTGTATTTACAACTAAATAATAATATGAATTAAAATGGTTTCTTCCTACTAAGCAAAGAAAGCATCACTAAATTTTATTCACATTGGCAATTAAATGAATAAAATATTATACTAATACCAAGAAACTTAACTTGGGATTAAGAAGAAATAAACCACTTAGAAGTTTTAGAGTGAATGAGGTCATTTCCTATCTAATTATTAGTGGGAACCTATTCATGTGTTAAGTTTACTTAGGACTTACAATTAGTTTTCCTAATATCCTAGGTGTTATTTCTAGAAGCTATTTATAATGGGGCCATATATCTCAATATTTACTTTTAGTCATTTAGGCATTTAACAGTTTCTTTAGGCATTTATTATTTTGCATCATGCATTTAATGTGTGTATCAAGGGTAGTTATCTCATTACATAGGATTAAGATACATGTCAACATCTTGTGTAATTCTACCTCATACCTTGCTTATGTAGGCAATGTTTGTTATACATTTGTATTCATATGCAACCATTATTTAATCAATGTATTATTATGCAAGTTATCTTGGCATTCTCTCACGTAGAAGCTATATTTGTCTAGCAAAGACTATGGGGGTGTTGAAGATGTTAATATGATTTAGAACAACAGAGAGGGGGGCTGAATCAGTTTTTCTCAGGTCCAGATGTATAAAACAAACTTTAAAACTCTTCAACAAATCAGATCCAATAACCAACAGCTACTTGGTCATTACTGATTGCATAACAGAAACATATAACAGTGCAGTCCACTTATCCAATAGTATCCAACTTGTAAAACACATAAATGTTCAAACCAAAACATTTACACAATTATCAACACCAAGATTTATAGTGGAAACCCAATTTGGGAAAAACCACTTTGTAACATGTTACTATTATGTTCACTCTTCTGAAGTGAGCTCGGTGAAAATCCAACCTTGTTAAAGGTTACAAACACACTGTCAGGTGTGACCCAGTTAAAGGATTTAAACCACTCTATTAAAAGTGTGCCTTGTTATAGGACTTACATACACTCCATTAGAATGCAACCTTGTTCAAAGGATTTATACAATGATTGTTAGGTCAACCTCGGTTAAAAGGATTTTGACTGATACAATGGTTAGAAAGTAGCAGTAGTATTGATCTGAAAAACATACAACTCACTTTGCAAATATCAGATCCAATTCCGTACACATATGTTGGCTTACTGACTATGAACCTTTACCATCACCATCACTGATCTACTCAGAAATCTCTTCAAGCAATCACAACACTTCTCCTTCAACCTTCTCTACTTGTACAGTCTTTAACATCAACAATACTTCCAGCATCCTCTCTCCTGTTAACCTCAAGCTTAGGTTCCCTTAATACTTCCTCAATTAGGTCAATACATCTTTTGTCACTTAATCTCCTTTGTAAATCTTAGGGTTAGGTCAAATTCATTGAATCTTTCCTACTTTATGTTCTTCAGCTATCCTTCTAGAAATATCTCAAATCTCTTAATAGATTTACAATAAAATGTTTTACAGTGCATTAAATGCTTTCGTACAATCAATAAATAAAGTCAACACGTTTTACATAATCCAAGAACTCAACGATGTTGGCTAAAAATTTGAATTCTTCCTCAAATGTAAATTACTGACGCTCGATCAATACAGTGTTCAACTCCTCGGTCTTCATTAAGAAAGCTTGGTCACCTCAAAAACTATTTTCTCGGCTAATATTGTCTTCCTCGGCAATTAACTGATGTTCGGTCAACACTGAATTTACTCAGCATATACTAGCTCGATCGACACTAACATCACTCGGCTTAAACTAGATTTCTTCATTTTGCTCGGTTAAGCCTACCAGTTTAGTCTTCATTCATACTTAGATAAATAATACATTGTCTTATCATTGTGCCACATAATCAAGTACTCATTGAAGTATCAAGATAACTCAACCTTTCTTTAGGTGCTATTGTTACCAACCTTGTCTTTCCCCTTTGCAACAATCAAATAGATATAGTACTTTCTTAAATAGCAACAGTCTTACTAGTTAAGGTTTGACATCAATGACAATACAACAATTGCTTCAATTGCAATTTCCAACAATCTCCCTCTTTGGCATTGATGGCAAGACCATATGAATATCACATGAATTACCAACCAATCCAAAACTTATCTGTCCATCAGAAATATTTATAATATCCTTAGCTTCATTTTGATACAGAATAAATTAGCCATGCTTGTATGACCGTCCACTGAATCGCTCCCTCTTACTTGATCTTCCATGAAAATTCCATTTTGTGTATTCATCTGTGATCATCTCCCTCTTTGACAGAAATGCCAAAGTAGCAACTAAAACATACATCTTGCAGATGTAGATATCATCTTTTCAATTCAGTAACAGTATTTCTCCCTTTATCATCTTTGCTTATGACTGATTCTTGGCTTTGCTATACTTTCCACAACTCTAGGCTGCTCCTAAAGTGTGACCTATCTCTGCATCAACTTTTTAGATACTCTTTGCAACACATTTGATGCAGTGCTCCTAGCTTGACTAGGTAGCCTCAGTTAGGGGAAGGACCCCTAATTGACCTCTCAGATATTCATGAGCTTCTTTAGGTAAAGCTTTAGTGAATATGTTTGCTAGTTGTTCCTTTGTATTCACATATTCCATTCAGACCTCTTTATCTTGTACCAGTTCTCTCAAGTAATGATACTTGATTGCAATGTGTTTGGTCTTTGTGTGCATCACTAGATTCTTAGAGATGTTGATAGCACTTACGTTGTCACAGAAAATGACAACTGGTTCAGTGATTTCTTCTTTCATGCCTACCAACAATTGCTTTATCCATATCAAGTTTGAATAGTTCACAGTTGCAGCCACATAGTCGGCTTCAGTAGTAGATTGGGAAGTGCAATTTTGTTTCTTGCTTGTCCAAGAAACTAATCTCTATCCAAGAAAGAAAGCTCCACCACTAGTACTTTTTTTGTCATCCACATTTCCTGCCCAATCAGCATCAATATACACTCTCAGTTCAAACTTTTCATGCTTCTTGTAGTACAATCCATAGTTAGCAGTCCCTTTCAAATATCTCATTATTCTTTTGACAGCCATCATGTGAATTTCCTTAGGATTGGCAAAGAATCTTGCCACTATCCCAATAGCTAAAGCAATATCTGGTCTGTTGTGTACAACATATTGTAGCTTTCCAATCACAGATCTATACAAAGTCAAATTTACTTCTGCAGCATCATCATTTTTAGACAACTTTTGTCCAATAGCCATGGGAGTACTTACTGACCTTGAATCTTCCATACCAAAGGTTTTCAGTATCTCATGAACATATTTAGACTGGGTGATGAAAATTCCTTTCTCCTTCTGATATACTTGTAAACCAACAAAAAATTTGATCTCCCCCAACATACTATGATTCAAATTCAATTTGCATTTCATTTGAAAATTTCTTACACAAGGCATCTTGTCCACCAAATATAATATCATCTACAAAGATCTTAGCTAACAATATTCCTTTACCTTCTTCATCTTTCATGTACAGATTTCTTGTGTCATTTGTCCTTGAGAATTCAATCTGTATTAGGTAGTTATGTAGTCTCTCATACCATGCTCTGGGAGCTTGCTTTAGTCCATACAGTGCTTTATTCAGTTTGCAAACCATGTGTCTTTTGTTTGGATCAACAAATCCTTCTGGCTGTTCAATATACACTTATTCTTCTAATATACCATTTAAAAATGTAGACTTAACATCCATTTGGTATACCTTGAAATCTTTATAGGCAACATATGCAAGTAGGGTTCTTACTCCTTCCAATCTAGCTATAGGGGCAAATGTCTCCCCATAATCTATTCCTTCTTCTTGTGCGTAGCCTTTACATACCAACCTAGCTTTGTTTCTTGTGATTTGACCATGCTCATTCAACTTATTTTGAAATACCCACTTTGTCCCAATGACATTTTTATTTTCTGGTCTCGGCACCAGAATCCAGGTATCATTCTTCTCTATCTGGTCTATCTCTTCATTCATTCCTTGTATCTAGTCTTCATTTTCTAATGCCTCCTTTGTTGTCTTAGGCTTGAATTCACATAGTAAACATGTTGGATCTCTTGCCTTGCTTTTGGTCAGAACTCCAGTATCTTTGTCTCCAATAATTTATTCAGGCTTGTGATGTCTCCTTACATATTGTGCTAGAACAAGTTCTGCTCTCCTTTCATTTTTCTCTTCAGGTTCACCAACAAGATTGTCAGATTCAGCTTCGGAATGCTTGGCAACCTCTCCCTGATACTTGACAGCTTCTTCCTATCGCTCGACATGTTCTTCTTCTCTCTCGACATTGTTTTCCTAATGCTCGACATTGCTTACCCAAGACTCAGCATCAGGTGCAAGTCTGTCACTTGCCTCTCCTTCCTTTATATACACAAAAGATATGTAATCTTTTGGTTCTCTTTTACTGTCAGCTTCATTTTTCTCTGCATACTCATCAACTTTGACATTCATGCTTTCCACAATTTTGTTAGTGTTAGAGTTCAAACACTTATAAGCTTTACTTTTTGTGGAATATCCTAGGAACATACCCTCATCGCTTTTAGCATCAAATTTTCCATTTCTATTGTCCTTTAGTATGTAGCATTTACTTCCAAAAATTCTAAAGTACTTTACATTAGGTGCATACCCATGCCACAACTCACAAGGTGTCAGATTTGTACCTTTTTTATCTGTACTCAGTTAAGAGTATAAACAGTTGTACTTATAGCTTCTTTCCAATACTTTTGTGCAACATTATTTTCAATCATTAATGTCCTTACACAATCCAAGATAGATATGTTCCTTCTCTCTGTTATATTGTTATGTGGAGGAGTTCTACATGCAGACATCTATCTTTTGATCCATCTATCATTGCAAAACAAATTAAATTCATTGGATATAAATTCTCCACCTCGGTCAGATCTCAAACACTTCAGGTTCCTACCTTTCTCCTTTTCAACCTTAGCCAAATACCACTTAAAATTTTGAAAAGCATCAAATTTTTCCTTTAAGAACATTACATGCATCATTCTGGTATAATCATCAACAAATAGGATAAAATATATAGCACCACAATAGCTTTGTACACCCATCGGTCCACAAAGGTTAGTATGAACCAAATCTAAGATATTCTCAGAAGTAAAAGTTTTTCTCTTGAAACTAGACTTTGTCATCTTACCCAACTGACATTCTTTGCACATTACATTCTCAGGTTTCTTCAATCTAGGTAGACCTCTCACTTTCTTTTTCTTACTAATTTCTACCAGATTATCAAAGTTAACATGACATAGCTGCTTATGCCATAACCAAATATCATCAAGTTGTGCAATCATACATGTTTCTTCAGATAGGTCTAGATAGAACAAATTAACTCTTGTCTGTTCTCCACTTCCAATCAGTTCACTAGTGGCATCAAATATTTTGGCCTTCCTGTGATGAAATTCCACTTGGTATCCAGTGCTATTAAGTTGTGCAACACTCAGTAGATTATAGTTAAGACCCTCAACCCAATAAGCATTTTCACAAGTGATCTTATCAATCAGCTTAATCAATCATTTTCCTCTAACAAGACATGGTGCATCATTACCAAATTTCAAACTCCTACCTTTATAATGATCTAAGGTATCAAACTTACTCTTGTCACCAGTCATGTGATGTGAACAACCACTATCAATAATCCATTTATCATTTTTGTTCACATAAGATATCAATGCAGTTTTCTCATCCTCATTAGATTCATCTTTCATTGCAACATAGACAACCTCAATTTCAAAATCATCACTATCAGTGTCAGTCTCTTCTTTAGCAATATAGCAGGATTTCTTACCTTTTCCTTTGTAGTCCTTGTATCTTCGGTAACCTCTATCTTCTCTTTTGTCTTTGTGCTTGATGTCTCTTTCTTCATCCTTATCATCCCTGTCAGGACATCTAGCAGCTATATGACCAACTTTATTACATGAAAAACATATAATAGGGAGTTTACCTTTGTACTTTCCTTTTCCCCTTTTCAGTCTTCTAGCCATAAGAACTTCTAGATCCTCAAGTTCTTCATCAGATGTGTCACAATCACTTTCACTGATGCATCTTTCTTTTTCCTTGTTTGACTTACTTAGAACCATTTGTGACTTAAAAGCAAATTCAACATTACCAACAGTGAAATTATCATAGTTAGAAAGTTCAAAAGTAGTAAGCTTACCAACCAAACTTTCCAAAGTAAGAGCATTGTTAGGGTTACATCTAGATTCCTGAATTGCTGAAATTTTGATGGCATAGATAGGACGTAGAGTTCTCACTACTTTTCCAATTATAGTTTCATCATCAATAGTTCCATTTTCTCCTCTAATAACATTTACAACTTCTTTTATTCTACCATAATAGTGTGCAATATTCTCACATTCTTGCATTCTCATTTCATCAAATTTACCTCTTAGGCTTTCGGCTTTTTCTCTCAATACATTTATGTCACCACCATAGATGTTTGCAAGGGTGTCCCACATTTGCTTTGCATTAATTATCATAGTTATAAAGTTCAAAAGCAGTAAGCTTACCAACCAAACTTTCCAAAGTAAGAGCATTGTTAGGGTTACATCTAGATTCCTGAATTGCTGAAATTTTGATGGCATAGATAGGACGTAGAGTTCTCACTACTTTTCCAATTATAGTTTCATCATCAATAGTTCCATTTGCTCCTCTAATAGCATTTACAACTTCTTTTATTCTACCACAATATTGTGCAATATTCTCACCTTCTTGCATTCTCATTTCATCAAATTTACCTCTTAGGCTTTCGGCTTTTTCTCTCAATACATTTATGTCACCGCCATAGATGTTTGCAAGGGTGTCCCACATTTTCTTTGCATTACTACATTCTTTGATGTCTTCAAATTTTGGATAACTTAGGGTGGACACAATCTCCAACATTGCTTGGTTGTGCTCTTGTTTAGCTTTCATTTCCTCGGTAGTCAAAGGTGCAACAGGTGTGACATAATCATGCTCAATGTAATATTTTGCAAAATCACCAATACCAGCCAGATGTAGCTTCATCAAGATTTTCCATGTAGGGAAGTTCTCCTTATTCAGCTTCGGTACCTCCTTCTTATACATCCTGATCATTTGCTTCAAGTACCTTCAAACTTGTTCTCTGTAAGCACCAACAGCTCTGATACCAATTGTTAATATGATTTAGAGCAACAGAGAAGGGGGTTGAATTAGTTTTTCTCAGGTCTAGATGTATTAAAAAAACTTTAAGACTAATGAACAAATCAGATCCAATAACCAATAGCTACTCGGTCATTACTAATTGCATAATAGAAACATATAACAGTGCAATCCACTTATCCAATAGTATCTAATTTGTAAAACACAGAAATGTTCAAACCAAAACATTCACACAAGTATCAACACCAAGATTTATAGTGGAAACCCAATTTGGGAAAAACCACTTTGTAACATGTTACTATTATGTTCACTCTTCTGAAGTGAGCTCGGTGAAAAGCCAACCTTGTCAAAGGTTACAAACACACTATCAGGTGTGACCCGGTTAAAGGATTTAAACCACTCTGTTAAAAGTGCACCTTGTTATAGGACTTACATACACTCCATTAGAATGCAACCTTGTTCAAAGGATTTATACAAATGACTGTTAGGTCAACCTCTGTTAAAAGGATTTTGATTGATACAATGGTTAGAAAGTAGCAGTAGTATTGATTAGAAAAATATACAACTCACTTTGCAAATATAATATCCAATTCCGTACACATATGCTGGCTTACTGACTGTGAACCTTTACCATCACCATCACTGATCTAATCGAAACTCTTTTCAAGCAATCACAACACTTCTCCTTCAGCCTTCTCTGCTTGTACAGTTAATAACATCAACAATACTTCCAACATCCTCTCTCTTGTTAACCTCAAGCGTAGGTTCCCTTAATACTTCCTCAATTAGGTCAATACATCTTTTGCCGCTTAATCTCCTTCGTAGATATTAGGGTTAGGTCATATTCATTGAATCCTTCCTACTTTATCTTCTTCATCTATCCTTCTAGAAATCTCTCAAATCTCTTAATAGATTTACAATAAAACATTTTATAGTGCATTAAATGCTTTCATACAATCAATAAATAAAGTCAACATGTTTTACATAATCCAAGAATTCAACGATGTCGGCTGGAAATCTGAATTCTTCCTCAAATATAAATTACTGATGCTCAGTCAATATAGTGTTCAACTCCTTAGTCTTCATTAAGAAAGCTTGGTCACCTCAAAAACTGTTTCCTCGGCTAATACTGTCTTCCTCGGCAATTAACTGATGTTCAGTCAACACTGAATTTACTCAGCATATACTAGCTCGGTCGACAATAACATCACTTGGCTTAAACTAGATTTCTTCATTTTGCTCGGTTAAGCCTACCAGTTTAGTCTTCATTCATACTTAGATAAACAATACATTATATTATCATTGTGCCACATAATCAAGTACTCATTGAAGTATCAAGATAACTCAACCTTTCCTTAGGTGCTATTGTTACCAACCTTGCCTTTCCCCTTCAAAATAATCAAATAGATATAGTATTTTCTTAAATAGCAACAATCTTACCAGTTAAGGTTTGACATCAATGACAATACAAAAATTGCTTCAATTGTAGTTTCCAACAGAAGTGCCACTTATCTACTCCTACATGGTATTAAAGAACTTCACTATTGTAAACATCTTCTCATATTGGAGATTGATAATATAGAATAAAGATATTTTTAGTATCATTATGAGGTTTCATTAACCTCACAATAGAATCTAAAGCATCAACGAAAGTCATGATTGGCTCTTGTTTCATCAAATTTTGGCATATTTGATCAAAATTATCAGGGTTTGAAGGTAGGGAAAGTTGTTGGTCTAAGAGGTAGTTGATATACCCCATCATTGTATCAAAAAGGTCTAAAAACCTTGAAAATGAATATCAAATCATTGATTTTCATCAAAGTCACTTGGGGCTTGAGGAAAATATGTTCCTATTATAATTGTTGTATAGATCTATATAGTTTGTAGTAGAATAGGCATATTATATGTGCATGCTAGCACTATACACCACATGTGCCATCACTTGTGTCCTTTGTGGGCTATGCCATCATCACACCATGTTAGCATCAGGGTACAAAATTTTTTTTTATCAACATTTTAAAAAAATTAATTTCTTTTAAATTTTGTGCCACTTTAGTTTTTGGGTCCAGTCCACCTTATCCACCAATGCGATCTCCTGAGGGACTAGGGCCTAGGGGCTTGTAGGAGTGGTGTGTGCCATGCACTACCTTGTTCTTAGTTTGTTGAGGTGTTTCATTACCAGTGAGCAATACAACATTTTTTATAATATTTTTTTTACCTCCAATAATCATATGTGCAATCAAGTCCTAGCATCTAGGTGGTAAAGGTAGGAGGGGCTATTCATGACCCTCTATAGCCCAAGTTGGGTCTTTTTTCAAAATAGCATAACTTGGGGATATAGAGTCTGTTTTTTTGGAAATGATATATCATTGTAAAATTGGTTTCACCAACATCTCAATCGTACAAGTTATTTTTCTAGATTTTGTTGTTTGATGGTATTTTTAATTACTTAAAATCAAAACTTCATCTTTGGCTCTTCAAATCATAATGTTTTTCTATAGTATCTAGTTTAGTTGATTCTAAAGGTGTTGACAAGTTATATGCAACCATCTATGTACTTCTTTCCATTGCAAATCCAAGAATATTTGATTTTAGATATCACCAAATGGGTTCGTCAAAGTGTTACTTGGACACTATCACTTGAGAAGGTACTATTTTGATCTTTGCACTTCATTCTTATTCTAAATCATATGTCAATTAATTAACACTTTGCTAATTCTAGTGATGTGCTAGATTGATATTTTTCTAGTTGTTTCTTTGCAACAAGAAATATTTTGATTGCATATAATGATTCCAATGGGACTCCCTAATCAAGAGTTTCCAATGTTTCTACATAAATGTATCTATTCCTTTGATTGCTTGAATTGAGGGTGGCCCCAAATTTTACCCCACAAGGTGCTTCTAGTTCTTCCTTGTAGCAAGTTATCTCATTATAGGAGGTCATGTTTCTTGTATGCCTTGAGTGGAAGGGATGTCGATTGAAATTGTGATGGATATATTACATTGTCCTTCATATTTGGTATTTTTATTATCTTTTGGATTTGGTTGAAGGAAACATTTGGGTCTTTTAAATTTTGTTAGAGACACATTTGAAGGTTTATCTCTCCTCTGTGATGGAAGTCATTACATTCTTTTTTTTACATCATATTTATTTTTGGAGCTTGTTCTACATTAGTTTTTGCATAGTTCTAGTTTTTCACCTATACCTAATTAGATGGTGGCATAATCATATTTCATGTACAAGGAGACACATGAATATTTTTTAGATACAACATCATCATTTCTAGAATGAGAAGCATTTATGAATTTGTATTTGATTTATTTCTTCCTAAGGCAAGATAAGTTGTTTATAAGAATTAGATCATGTTTTTCCTTCAAACACTTACTATTTTGGAGGAGATTATTCATTATGGTGGTTCTACATAGTTTCTCTCTTTTCCTCTTATGGGTGGCTATTGATTATATCTTTGTGATGGATTTATTCATTGGGATGTATTGATATTAAAACCTCCATACATCACTTATACATGATTTTCACTTTCTCTCTTTTGAACAAGGGTTTTGTCCCACGAGGTTTTCTACTTTTCTCTGTTTATGAGAAATCATTTATACATGAGTATGTAATATGGTTTATTCGTTGGGACCCATATAAAATCTTAATTTTTCTTCTTACATCTTTTTAATAATATTACACTCCCTAAGTTGCACTTAAGGGGATTCTTAGTGTGAATGAGGTCATCTCCTATCTAGTTATTAGTGGGAACCTATTCACATGTTAAGTTACTTGGGACTTAAGTTAGTTCCTTATATATTAAGTCTCATTTATAGAAGTTAGTTATAGTGCAATAATGTCTTATTATTTATTGTTATCCATTTAGGCATTTATTATTTGCATCTTACATTTAATGTTTGTATCTATATAGTAATGAGAATGGACTACAATGTAGAAGATAGGTAAATCACCTCCCTTTTAAATAATTACACATTCAAAAGGAATATGCCCCGCTAGGTTCAAGAGGAGACTCAAACACTAAGTGGTACAGTGGCTCCTTCACTAAAATATGTGATTGATAAAATGGAAATGATGTATTAATATTAATTAAGTGCTTAATTAGACAAGATGCAGAAAACTAGAAATTACAAATAGAAACAAACTGATATTGAGCAAAAAAGTACATATCTAGAAAGTAGAGCTCATGACTATTTTGTTGGTGAAATTTGAGCTAAAAGTGGTAGGGATGGATTGTTACTCATCTTGTACCCAAGGACAGATTGCTAATGGCATTATGTACCCTTCAACTTTGACTAAAACTTTCAGGGCCTTTTCATCTATGTCTAGTCTTCCCTATCTCGATCTGGTGGCTTCATAACCTGTTCAAGAGCTACACATAGAAAAATGGGGAAGAAGGTTGAATAAAGGGGTTTGCCTTACTCAAACCCCTATTTAGGAATCAACCTTGAAAATGAAATGAAATAAAGAAAAGTGTGCTATCATGTAACAAAGGCTAGATCTAGAAAATGAAGTACGTCATAGATTTATGATGCAAATGCTTCTTTGAATGTGATCAAATATGTTGATGCACTAGCTTTGACTAAACAAAAAATCCTAAAAAGGAAATCATGAAAGACACAAATTTATGGAAGAGATGTAGTAACTCACCACAATGTTTGATTGAGGAGAAGAGAGAGAAGACTTGGATGAATGTAGATCTTCTTCCTTGGTAGAAAACTCCTTTTCTTTGCCTCCAATGGGGGAAATAAGCTATATCTATGGAAGAAAACACCTTGATTTCTTGAGAGGGATGAATGCTTCAAACTTGATGGCTCTCGAGAATTCTTGATTTGGTTGCTTGCACTTGATATCTTGAATTTCTTAAATGTTTAAATGACTTTTAACAATAATAGATGTGCTCTTGGATTCTTGATTATGGATCCAAAATCAAGAGA
Organism: Chamaecyparis obtusa; assembly: GCA_027943335.1. NCBI lineage: Eukaryota > Viridiplantae > Streptophyta > Pinopsida > Cupressales > Cupressaceae > Chamaecyparis > Chamaecyparis obtusa. The sequence goes on from BSBK01005719.1 coordinate 136,657, forward strand.
GATAGGGGGTTTATATACATCTTACATCATTTCAAAGAGTTAAAATTAAGAAGGTCAACCACGAGACTAGATTCCCCCCAAAACTCTAGCACAAACCCCTGGGCCAAATTTGGGCTAAAATACTTGGGGACAAAATACCAATGGTGTTCTATACCTCTGAGAATAAGCTTAGATTTTAATTGGGTGCTAGAGGAATAAGGTATATGTGATATTTTTGAGTATAGCTTAACTTCAAGTTAGGACAAATCGCAAAGGCGACAAATAGGGCTATAGGGCCTAGGAGAGGAAATGATTATCTGATTAGAGGAAAAAGAGAGCGAAACACTTAGAAATAAGGAACAACCTCAAGTTTAAGTAAGATTGAAAGGAATAGAGGACCCATATTTAAACTTAGGTACCCATTTAGTACCATATGAGGTCCTACCAGAAAGGCACTAAAGTGGACCCAAAATCATCCTTAAATTATACACAAATTAGGTTCTTACAATTTAGGACTATACAGTATCAAGGGGAGTTATCTCATTGCATAGGATTAAACCACATGACCTCATACCTTTACTTTATAAGAAAGGCATATTGTACCTTTGTATTCATATTCAACCATTACTTGATCAATGAAAAATATTGCAAGTTATCTTAACATTCTCTCTTGTCAAATTTATTTTTATCTAGCAAAGATTCTAGGGGTGTTGAGGAGTCACCTATTTACTCCTACAAGAAGCATGAAAAGCTACTTCTAAGAATAAAGATGAATGACTAATGCAAAGTTAAACACATATTTACTATTAATACTTAACAAATTATCACATGAGAAACATAATAAGATGACATCAAAGTTCAAATGGAAATCTCTAAAATTTTGGGCTTTCAGCGAGGCTGACTAAGTTTTTTAAAAAATAAAATTAAAAATGGACTTTGAGATGGATTGGAGAAATTTTTGAAGCCCATGTATTGCGACATAGCCTTGGTCGGCTCTACAAAAGGAATGACTAACTCGACCTATGACTCAACTTGGGGATTGCACATCTTTTCCAGGTAGTTATCTATCTTATTGTGAAGACACATTTAAATTATTGATCTAGGGATGTGTACTTGAAATGGTGCAGCACAGTGTGCACACTAAGTACCCACTAAAGTCATTCTAACATGAAGCTGCAGAAAGTTTTGAATGAAAAAAATTAAATAATTGTTGAATATAATGTTGAATTGAAACATACACACACAACTTGAAATTTAAAAAACAGCATGGTTTTTATCAAACAAGAGCTAATTTGCCTACAGTGGTTGCAGGAGCAGTCATAAGGAATGGGTTTCCCAATAGTTGTAGGAATAGTCCAATGCAAAAGCTCAAACTAAAAACTTATAATAACATAAACTAAATCTTTAATTGGGATTACTTACTAAGTGGGCCCCCTCAGCAAGCATCCATAATTTAATTACTCAAGATAGATTCTCAAAACTTCATCACTTATATACATAGCTGGATTGAAATTCAAGAAAAATATTACAACTTCTTATGTAATATTTGTATGGTTATTGATTTGCAGAGGTGTAGCTCTTTATATATAATAGGAAAATAAACTACTAACTAACCATGCTCAACAAGATAGGCAAGAATTTATTACATCTAAGGAAGAAGGAGCATCACATTCATGAATTTAAGAACAAGTAAACTTATTCAGAAATATTTAAGGAACAAATTTAGTATCCACTCCCCCCTAGATTCTCTTGGAATAAAGATCCTAGACTCCTAACTCATTCACGAGTCCATGTCTACAATCTCTTATGACACAACTATTCAACCAATTCTTCTACAGGACCGCTCATAGAACTGTCTCTCTGCTTTTTTTGTAGGACCAAGTCTTGTCTTTGCAACTGCTTCAAATACCTTAATCATGTATCATAAATATCACAGAAACAAAGAACAATAGTACATCCATGATATACAACATTCATTTATTAATCACACATCCATTCATTCATTAAAACATAACCATAGCGAACTATATTTATGATCATATATTGCATATTCTATAGGTTTTAGTAAAAGTGTTTTAAAACATCCAAACCCAAATGTCTAAGCTTTTTCAACAACCAACCCAACATTACCAAAGTTTATAGACAAAATAGACATGAGACCAAAGACTAATAAAAAATTGGATAACAAAGACCTAGACACATGATAATAACAAAATATGGCAATCTTTGTGCTCATCATTGTCCCCTAATATGCTTATGTTGGTCCTCCTACATTGAGAGATTCCAGATCCTGGTGGTAGCTCTGAAATCACCAAAAATTGTTTCACCACTTAGGGAACTTCCAATCTTCCAATAAAAATCCTCTATTCTGCTCCAGGCAAACAAATCTATACTCTGCTCCAGGCAAACAAATCTATCATTCTCAACTTTATGATCCACCTCTATGTATGTGCAATTGTAGAGAGATTACATTAAAATGGGTGGTTGAGAGTTCATTGGGAATGAAATTTCCCTTATACTTTGATTCCCTAATTTGACATATTGTGGTCCTATTTTCATGGCTGATTTAAAATTCAGGGGACTATGTGACTTTGTTTTCCTTAGTGCTAGAGGGAGTCTGTCCCATCATGCAGTTATACCCCGATAGGCTCTCCTTCCTACATGGGAAGGCATTCTATCAAATTCTCTATGAATTACATCGTTGACATAAAAAATACTCACTCTAGTTATTTTTTTTAAATCCATATGTGAGGTGAAGCTAATCTATATAGAGCTCATTGGGTTTCCCACTCTCAGGTCTCAGTGGTAAGGGCTCACTCTTTTCTCTATCAACATAATGTTGTCATTGGGTCCCATAATTGATTTCATTCTATGACCATGACATCAAGGTTCTCAAATGAACATCTCCAATGTATAACAATGGATTCCACTTGGTATTGGAATGAACAACATAGTTAGGCAGATAAAATTCACACAACAAATTATGTAACCATTTTGAGGAATGCTGATGTAAATCATAAAAATCTTCAGGGTTATCAATAGTAGGAGGAAGGTATCTAAGTATTCTCTTAAGATGAAACAACAAAAACATTTCTTTTAAACAAAGGGAATACACCCTTGGAGGTGGTCTACATTCCAATAGTTTAAGAATTAAATCAGCAACTGTAGTCACCTTATTTTCTAGTTGTGTAATTTATTGTTTCTGATTTTCAATAATTTTATTTAATTTCCTCCTCTCAATATCCCAAGAGCTTTGTTGATTAAGTTGTATTTTCTTGTAAAGAAGTAAAGAAATATCCTGAAGAGTAGTAGGTTTTTGATTACCTGGTTTTTCCTTTTGTTTCTACAAACTTCCTCCAAATAGGATATCAACATAGTCCATTTATAGGGTATTAAAGCTCCTTGCTATAGGATTGTTGGTGGAGGCTCTAGAACATTTGTTGTGAATGCTAGTGTTATTTCATCCAAGTCATTTGACCTCATAAACTATTCCTCAGTCAATGATTGAATTTTATTTTCTTATTGAGCTCGTTGTTGTTGTAACCTTGCTTCTCCTTCATTTTCCTCTTGTAAATACATTTCCTCGAATGATGGGTTATCCAGGGCTTCTTGATTGTTGTTAGGAAATTCTTCTGCACTATTGGTTTCTTCTGTTCCATTTTTCTACTAACCAGTACTATGTGTAGACACCTAAAAATGCTTTGCTAAATAAAAATATTTTATTTTGCAAAAATCCCCTAATGACATCATCATTTATAAATTAATTAATTAGTTTTTATTGTCATTATCCCTTCTATTTTAATTAAAGACATTTAATTAAAGAATCCCTCCCAAAATCATTTGAATCTAATTTGAATGATTTTCCCTCCAATTTATTAATAAATATTTAATAAATTATGTCACAATCCTTAAATAAATTAAATATTTATTTAAACCCTAAAAACCTAGAAACTTCTAGAAAACCCTAAACCTATCTACCCTTTTCTAATCCCATCCTAAACCTTCTTAGAGGGTTATTCCTAACCCTCTTAGTCTAAACCCTCATCCTTTGACTTCCGGTCAACCCCCTCATTAATGAGCCTTACAGACTCATTAATGGCTTCTTACAACTTCAGTAATGGCTCTTACAACCTCTTAATGAAGCCTATGTATCCTCTTCTAGCATTTTCCCCTAAGCACACTTCCCAAGTGTTTCTCACACATGTGTGAGCAACCCTTAACCCTCATCCCTTTGACCATACCTATAACCATACTTTTAACTCTACCCATAACCCTGACTCTGACCCTAACTACCCTTTCTAACCCAAGCCCTTCCTCAAATCCTATAAATACTCTTCATTCCAAGAGAAAACCACCAATTCACATAATCAAATTAAGTATTGTTATCATGCTCATTTACATCTAGACTTAGCTTAAATTCCTAATTTTGTTAGATTTAACTCATTTTTATGCTTTCTTAACTCACACTAGATTGAGATTAATGGATTAACATAGATTAATTCATTTATTTTCATATCATTTTCATCATATCACACTTTTATTTGGTTAAAATCAACTTATCATAAGCATTCTTGCATCAAATCTGCATTTTAGCTTCATTTGGTTCCTTGGGGCTCTAGGGGCAAATCAGGTTCACCATACCTAATTTTGTGCCACTATGGGGTATCTTTGGTTCTTAAATGATCCTAAACCTTCCTAATCTATATTGGGGACATGCTCCTAGTGTTTTGAGAGCACACCCACATCCCTAATCTAAGAGCAAATGAAACGGTGACAGGGTGCTCCCGTTTAAGTTCTATCTGAGGTATCATGCAAATAGATTTACTATATTTTTAGCATATGATTCTTAGGATAATGTTTTAATGTCTACAAATTTTTTGAACAGGTTAGGTTTTTATTGACCACATTTTGGCATGCCCAGTGGGACACCACACACCTTTGAACTATACTTTTTAAGGGTTTTTGAGCTAAAAACTCACTTTTTGAATCATCCCAGACATCCTCTGCTGCAAGGTCATACAAAATTCCTTCAATGGAATGTATTTTTTTTTGGGACCCCCAAGTGTCGTATGGGAACATATATATTGTCGTTTGAGCCATTTTGCATGTATTTTGGGCATTTTTCCTACCTTCTAGCTCAATTGTCGTATGGGTACTCATGTATTGTCATATGGGTGCTTACTTAATATCATGCAACAATAAAACTTGCATAAATCCATGGTATTTTTTTTTTTATGGGAATCAGAGGGCTTGTGTGAAGCCCTAAACTTGGTTTTTATTGACTTTTAGGGTTTGTTTGGGGCTCCTAGTGACCCTAAGCTTCAAACTTGTAATTTCTAACCCCATGCTCTTGTAGGTACTTCTCAGAGGGAAAGGAGATCACAAAAAAATAAAATACTCAAGTCTCAACAATCTTCTTGTATGATTAAGAATTTAAAAACTTCATTTATTGGGCTTAAAATGAACTTTTATTCACTCTTGAATGCCTTAAATTAACTAAACTGTATATCTTTCCTATACATTTCCTAATCAATCATAAACAATCCTAATCATTCCTAATCAAGCCTAAAGAAATCAAACTCACTTATAATATTTCATTTTTGGATAAAAAGAACCTCATTCATCCAAACTTAAGTGCTTTAGGGTTTTTCATGCAATCTAGGAACACTTCAAGATTTGAGGACTTAAAAAGGACTAAATCTGCATGTCATTCCTAATCAATTCCTAATCCATCCTAATACATCCTAAATGTTCCTAAATAAATCTTTATTCATTTTTCTTGGCTAAAATAAACTTCATTTGAAAATCTTGAGTGTTTTCAAAGTTTTATGCATTCCTAAGGCAATCTAGGAACACCTAATTTTGGCTCTAAAAGTGAATCTTAAAACACAAAATATTGAATGAACCTAAAGAAATGAATCAAATTCAATATCAAGATTCATTACATTAGATTTGTAAAGAAAAAACACAATCTTGAATGCCCAAAGTGAAAACAAAGCAACTTCATTTCATTTCAAAAGTTCAATTTGGGGTCCTAAAGGAGCAAAAACTCAATCTTGAATGCAAAACAGTAAAAAAAAAAACTTGCAAACATCTTTCAAAGAGATTTATTTTCTTGTTTTCAAAGAATTAACAAATAAAAATCCTAAACATATGTGAAGTCTTGGTTTGAAAAACACGTAATCAATTTGGAAAAAAACTCTTTTTGGTGTGCTTCTAGGAGTTTCTTTCAAATTCTGCAAATCCTATTTAGACTAAGTGATGTAAAACAAACTGAACTAGGACAAGTTCATTTGTTCTACTTCTAGAGAGGCCTATCTAGAGAGAAAAGTGCTTCCTCTTTGGATAACAACCTTAAACTAGTACTTCCCCACCCGGTATAGAAATAAAGCGTTGAACAAACTCTCACTTTATCCCCTCAAGCTCAGACGATGTGTGTTGATGGTAGCCCGAGGTAGGTGAATATCCCTACTATTTCAGCATGGTCAAATAGGCTCTTAAGTGATTCATGCTCATACAAACTGATTGGGAGGACACCACGAACCAAATCAGACACCCATTACTTCTTGATCTACTCCCGAAGGTATCAAAATATTTGTGCAAGAATCGATCCAAGTGGTTTCCCAGATCACCTGAAGATTACTCACCATGTGTATCTCTTTTGGGGTACCAAGTTGTGGGAAAAGATTTTGATACTAGCCCATCCTTAGGTAGTTCTCATTGAAGTGTTTTCGAAGTTCCAAGATCAGTACAAACATCTGTTAGAACATAGACATTTTTAGGAACACTATTAGAATCAGTGGTCAATCATTTGCTTGTATCCCACTGAGTTGCTTTGTCCTTTGATAGGATTGCTTTTAGAATATCTTTTGGATCTTTTTTTTTTCCTTTTCCATTGGAGATAAATCAAATTGGAAGCCAAATCAGAAACCTATCAAAAGATCAAGTCATTCTCAAGATCAAACATAAGAAAGACAAGATGCCCAATTCTCAAGTCCATCAAGAGAAGAAGATTGCATAAAAGATCACCAACCTTCCCTAAAGGTAATCCAAGCAGAAGAAAAGTATCAAGAGAAACTGGATAATGTGGGTTATAACACAAGATTAAAATAATTTGTAGCCCAATTCCAGGTCAATCATCACTATGTCAACCTAGAGAGAGATACTAGTGTGGCCCATCACATATCCATCATTCCTTCATAATCCCACAATCCTATCTCAACATCTTTGCATCCTAGATCATCCTCAGTTGCATCCTTGCATCATCATCCCCTTATCTTGCATTGTAGTTCATCCTCCTAGCTGCATCCTTGCATTATTTATCATCTTCCTAGTTGCATCATAGGTCATCCTTTTCAATTGCATCTAGGTCATCCTCTTAGAAAAATATCATTTGGTCATCCTCCATCATCCTCCATCAGTAATCCAAAATCTAAAACCTTGATCCCATCATCCTTGATCCCAAATCTGAAATCCAACATCCAACTTAGAATCCTAACATCCTTGAACCAAATCCAATTATCACACCATCCACTTCATGTCATATGCTTTGAGTTGCTTCAAATCCTTATCCTAAATCAAAAATCCCCACCCTTTGACTAAGCATTATCTAGGGCATCCTATACTTGTCCTTGTAAGCCTCATCATCTCGAGCAAGAGATTGTCATGCATTGACAAGAATCTCATCTTTCAAAGATCATCAATCTATCTTAGGTTGACAATCCAATCCTATTTGATCCTACATCAAGAAGCAACAACTCATTTCTGACACTTAGAAATCATCCACCATCCTCTAGAATCTCCCATCATCTCCTCAAAACCAATCATCATCTCACCATCCTTCATTTGTTCCAAATCCTTGCATCATATCCTAAATCCACCATCCTTAAGTTTCTTTAGAATCTGCATCCACCATCCTTAAGTTTCTTTAGAATTTGCATACATCATCCTTAGAGTTTTCTTAGAATCATCTTGCATCCACCCATCATCTGCATCTTCATCCTTAGATCTACATTCCATGCATGTCGAGACACAATCTAGGAAGAGAAGTAATATATTACCTAGCCTGGCCACTAGCTCATCTGATCCCAACAATCCTACTAGCGCAATGGTGACCTATAATCCACAAATCCCACAAGTTGAGAATGTGTGGGAAGACCTAACTAAAACTCCCACTTCATTCTCAAGGAAGCATTCATGAGCCATCCAGGGCATGCACAAATGATGAGTGAAATCATTGATCGAAATGGATGAGATATATTTGCAAACTTTGCACAAGAGGGCACTTTCATTCCACCACATCTCCAACCCCTCATCCCCATAAAAACAATCCATATCCCAAATGAATCATATACCCCCATCATCCACAAAATCTATGATCTTGACTTACAAATATCTCAGGTAGCCTCACCCATCCCCCATTTCTTTCAAAGCATCTTTGCAAATCCCACAACACAAGTAACAATACAATCCACTCCCTTTTCTATCATAGGAATGCCACCATCATCTGCATCATCTCAAACTTCCACTTAGGCCCAAAGCTTCACACAAACCCAACCTCCACCTCCCATACAAACTACCACACAAGTAGTTCCTCCACCTTCCACGAGACAAGAAGCATCATCCTTTCTAGGGGCAATGCAATCATTCCCTTCTTTCACTCAGCAAACCTCCACATCAGCACTATCCTTTCCATGGGGAACACAAACATCTTCTTCCACTTATCAACAAGGGTTCACCCAAGCATATGTTCCACCTTCATGTTTCATTGCTCAAACAAAATCCCAAAAAACTACCTTCACAATACAGATTCCCTTCATGGCCCCTCAAAATCCACCATCTACATCCCATAATCCCATTGTCACTTTCGCATCCTCCGCATCACAACTCCCACCATAAACTGACTCTTGTTGGGGCCTCACCCAAGAAGGAATGTACACCTTGGATATACTGACCCAATCCCACATATCCATTCCCACAAACCAACAAGTCACTTTCCCCCAAGCATCGCAACAACAACCATCACAACCTCTTCCAGCTTCATCCTTTCCTTCATATACCAACTATTTATCCATACCACCCACCGCTTTTCAAATAGTTCCACCACCACAACATCATACTTTATCCCATCTTGCCAACTACCTCATACAACCACATCCTATATCCATCTTCCAAACAACCATTCTACCACTTAGCAATGTAGGAATGCATCCCACATATATTAGCCAAGCCCATATCCAAGTGCACCAAGGACAATCCTATCAGCAAGTTATATTGTTTCATCAACCTCCCCCACAACATCAATACTTCCCAGCATAATAGCAAAAACATCCTATCACCCCCCTACAACAACAAAGATCATCATATCCATTGCAGCAACAACATCCCATCATTCCTCAACAACAACCGGTGACCCCATATCTTCCACAACAATACAACCCCACACCTCAGTAGCAGTATCCTCCCCAACAACCATCACCCCAAAATCCATTTCAATTTGCATATCTTGTTGGGAAATCTCCATATCCCAATCCAAAAAATCATCCATATTCACCAGCACCATCAGATCCTTTCCCAATAGGAGTACCCATTCCAAATCCAATCAACGTCGAATGGGAAGAGATGAAGAACACTCTCAAGGAGCTTAAAGTTAGAACAAAGAGAAAAGCTTTCAAGTTTGATGAGGTTTGTCCCTATCCCTTTGACAAATCAATCACAACAATCCCCTTTCCCAAACACTTCAAGACACCCAAGTTTGACAAATATCGTGGGAAAGGAGACCCAGTTAGCCATGTCAAGGAATTCTATATGGCTTGTCAAGAGGTTGCATACATTGACAATTTCCTCATGCGCTTATTCCCCTAGAGCTTGGAAGGAAGCACTATTGAGTGGTTTTACAAAATACCTTATTGTACAATCACAACCTTTGTTGAACTCTCTAAGAAGTTCATCACTTAGTATGCCCATAATGTTGAAAATAAGCTATCTTTGTTAGACCTTTGCAACTCAAAGAAGAAAGGAGGTGAGAGCCTAGCTGATTAATTGCAACGATGGAAAAAACTCACTACAAGGTTATCATATCAACCATATGAGAAACATCTCACCAAAATATTCACTGATAACCTACATCCTAAACTATCCCATTTCATGAGGATGAACTGCATCCAAACCTATCAAGACATCAAAGGCAAAGGGATAGACATCAAAAGAGGCCTCTTAGACAAAGGCACCATCCGACACTATAAATATGAGTCACATAGAAAACCCAATGATGACAAGCCTTGCTACTGGAATAGAAACAAGAACACTATTACAAATGGAGCCACCGACACTAAGCATGTCTAAATTATTGTGGCCAGTCCTACACCTCCTACTGCATATCAACAACAACAACCTCAAATCAATCAACAACCTATGTAGAACTATCAACAACAAGAAAACCAAGTAAATCATGCCAATTCCATATTCGTTACTCCAACTGCGAACAAGCCTCAAGTCCATACCCATCAACTAAAAACATTCACCCCTCTTGGTGAACCATTGAAAGTGATCTTCCATTGAATGGCTAAAGCCAATCTCATTACCTATTCCCCAACCCAACAATTCAATGATGCAACCCCCAAGCCGACATGGTACAAAGATCATGAGTAGTGCGACTATCATCGTGATAAAGGACACACTACCCTCATGTGAATGAAATTGAAGCATTATATCCAAGATCTTATTGACAAAAAATAGATCCAAGTAGACATACCATCCCAACCTTCACCCAATGCCAATATGCAAATCTATCAGAATGTGTTCCCTCAACACAATGCTAGAAAGAACCAAGTCAATACCAATCCTCCACCCTAAAACCAAGGAAAAGGAAAACAAGAAGACCATTCTGACCACAAAGACTATACTACTGCCCACATCAACTATGAAAAATTTGTCGAATGCATAACACAAGTTGAGCCCACTATTAATGTCATCCATGTCAAAGGGGCAGACAGTCAATGTGCAATCACCACATGTAGAGGTTAGATATCTATTGTCGGTGCTAATCTAATGCCATCTCAAAATGCATAGTATAACCTTCTAGAACACCTTAGGAATACACCTACCCAAATCTCCATCCTCAACCTTGTCCATACTTCACCTATCCACCAAGAGATCCTCAATCGATCCCTCCAAGAAGGACATGTCCCCACAAACATTAATACCATTTAGTTTGAGAACCTTTTGGGACATCTGTCACCATCACATGCTCTTTCCTTCAAACCTTCTAACATACCATATGTTGAGCTTGACCACAATATCCCTCTCCATATTTTTTTCGTGGTTAGAGAGTTTACCATAAAAAGGGTCATGATAGATAATGGCTCAACCCTAAACTTGTGTACTTTGAAATTCATATAGAAAGTGGGATTTATAGAGACTGACATATCACATGATGCTATCACCATCAAGGCATATGATAAATTGGATTGTACCTTAGAAGGTACTATTCTTTTTCCAATCAAGGTGGGCCTAGCAATTCAAGACACCATCTGCCATGTTGTTAATCTAGACCTACCGTATAACATCCTCCTCGGCCGACCATGGATCCATTCCATCAAAGATGTACCATCTGCTTATCACCTGAATAGGTGTAAAATGGAAGCTTAACAATGTACCTAACATTCAACACTTATTCATTTGAATTGAAATTGGAATTGGCATAGCATAAGTAAATCTGGAAATACTTGAAAATTAATTAGGTCAAGATACATACCTCATTGTGAAATTGATTTGGAAATACTCATTTTCTGAAGTCTGTATAAGGTTTCAGAAGATTTTGCAACCAGATCTGTGATCAAAAAGCCAAGACAGAGAAAACCAAGAAAAGTTTTGCCTTTTCGATAGTAGGTTGAGTTTGACCCTCATAAAAGGTCAAATACCACATTTTTATTCTGAAGCCCGATTCTGATTTTGTTCGCAGATCTTGGAAGTTCGATGAAAAGGGTACTCAAATCTATCCTCTGATTCCTGAAATAGTGACTGTAGATATCTGAAAAAGGGGGTTTTTGGGGTGGCTATATAGGGTTTTGCCTTAGTCAAACCCCTGTTTTGGTGGTCTCCACCTCCACAAATAGCCGATTGAAATAGAATGTGTGTGTGTGTATGTATTGAAAGTGCAATGCCAAGATCTAATCCTCTAGATCAAAACCCTAGCATGAATGTGTATGAAATAACAATGCATAGATTTGAATGAGATAGAAAAGCATACCAAGCCCCCAAGGATAAAGTACTTCCACCAAACTCACAATCCATAATTGTTACCCCATGATTGAATCTTTGAATGCTTGAAAGTTGATGATGGTGGATCAAGGAAGAAATGATCTCTCTTGCTCCAAATATGTGTTCACAAAAGATGCTTGATGTCCACAATGGCTTGATCTTCTATATCATCCTCTTGCTATCTTACATCTTCACCATTCATTGCTTTCTTGAAACCTTCTTGCTAACAAAACCTAATGGAGAGATGTGAATAATGGATGTTGAATCAATCACCTTGCTTGAGAGTGCTTGAGCTTGAAAAACTTGATGTGAAAATGAGAGAGGAAGGCCTCCTTTTATAATGAACTAGGGCACAATCCTCTAGAGGGGCCACCTTGGAGAATTAAATCCCAATTAGGTCCTAACCTTTAGAAAATATACCTAGATTAAATGCAATTAGAGGATTTACCATCCCAAAACTTGAAATGGTTAACCCAGAGGCGGGAAAATAAATATCCTGAAAGCCCGATGCCCGAAAATCAAAGATTCTGGAAATTTGAATGAGGGGGGAAAAATCAAGGTTGGACTTGACCTAGTCAGATTTGACCTCGATCCTAACCTAGTCAAGATCAACCTCGAATTTGACCTTGTGCCTAGATCCAATCAGAATCAAGACAGGAGGTCCCAGGGATGCCTAGAGACCTAGAAATGATATCAGATCAGGATAGAATGCCAAGAATAGGCATAAAATCCTATGATACCTATGATGAAAGCCAAGAGGACCTATTTCTAAGTCCTACCTAGGAAATAGAGCCACAAAAGAGGAAAATTCAGGAGAATACATGGGATCCTAACCCTAATTTCACCTAGAATGAAGAAGATAAGTACAACATGCATCCTAAATGCAAGTCTATCATGATAAATGTACTAAAAGAGGGTGCTAAACCTATCAATATGGAAGTGCTTCCATTTTAAGATGATACATTTAGCCCCCACTTTAGCTTAGATATGACACTACATGAATATGCAAGCTAAAGTAAGAAAACATCATAGTAAATAAAAAGGATATAGCCAAGTCCTCGATGTAAATATCCTGCAGACAACTCTTAGAACCTGCAACACACAAGGTTAATGGAAATCCATAAATCACCTAAAGCTTACTATATGATAATTTGAGAAGTGTATAGAGCCCCTTATGCCCCCCTGTTTTGGCTTTCTATTTCGAAAGGGTGAAACAGGGTGATAAGAAAAACTCTATATAGTGGAGATGTAGAGTGTTGAAAAGTCATTTCCTAAACCAATTAGAAGGATTCTTAACCTTCCTAAATTAATTCCAAGAGTTAGGTATCTAAATCATGATTCCAACACCGCAGATGACACTAAAAATGGAGTTATCAAACTCAAGTTATGATGAGAAGAGTGAATGTCTGTCTAAATGCATAAGAATTCCGAGTTTACCCTAAGGAAACCCAAATAAAACCCTAATTCAAACTTATAAATAAGTAAAAGAGAGAAATACTTACTCATTCTTACCATTCTCAGATTCAAAATGAGGAAGCAAGATGTCGAGAAGAGAGGAACTTCGAGTGACACGCCTGGAGACACTGAGACATAGCCTAGCTACTAGACGGCCACTACCTGAGGTGAGTTTACTTTTATGCTTCTTTGTACTTTCCAAATTCCTATTTTTTATAGGCCAGGTTGATTTTTCCCCCTTTAGGTCGACCTTGACCCATTTAGGTCGATATTGACCCATGAAAGTTGACATTGACCAGAGGGGTTTTTGTTAGTTTTTTAGATGAGGTCGACCTTGACCCAAAAAGGTCGACCCTGACCTAGTAAAGTTGACATTGACCTAGTAAGGTCAACATTGACCTAAGTGAGGTCAAATTTTACCTAGTTTAGTTATTTTTGCAGATTTGATGATACAGATGACTGATATGATCCTTGTTTTTGCTTGTAGGACCTAGTCTGCTTCCGAGAGCATCCTTTTAGGGAATTGCTAGTGAAGGCCAAGGAGAGACTGTCCAAGCTTGATGATGAGGGGATGCAGTTACTAAGGGATGTGGGACTATACTGGGTATTAGTCCTTCCACAGCTTAGACTACACCAAGCCATGTTATCAGCTCTGATAAAGAGGTGGGATGAGGATACATGCTCCTTCCATCTTCCCTCTGGTGAGATAATAGTGGCCTTAGAGGATGTCTATAGGATCCTGTGGCTTCCAGTCTGAGGGGAGACCATTAGACCCAGAGAAAAATGTGGTTTTGAGGAGATCCATGTAGACACAAAGTATTGTACAGGAGTGTGTCCAATGATGCAGACCCAGTCAGATCAGATCCTACTATCTTCTGTACTATCAGGTTGTACACCTTTAGTACAGAAGGTGATGTTATGTATAGTAGCCTTGGTTGTGTTACCCAAATCAAAGGGTACCATATTTTTTTCACCTCTAACACATCTCATATGAAGGATGGAGAGAGAGAGCATCATGTTCTCATGGGGTCGCAACATGCTAGCTTAGCTATATCATGAGCTGGGTCAGCTAGTGAGATATCAACGAGAGAGTCTATCGACATGTACAGTTCTATAGATATGGATTTTTGAGCATTTCACATGTACACGTCCATAGGGATTTCCTATGATGGTAGATGCGAGCACGATGAGAACCTTCACATATCCTTTGAGAGATGATTGGCAGTTCGGGGATATGCTCTACTAGAGAGTACATCTAGACCATATTGCCAGCACTGATGTGATATGGAGACCCTACTACCAGATGACAGAGTGGCCTAATACATGATTCTAGATGAGACATTCACAGTAGTGTAAATTGCTAGGGGGTCATCAGAGTCATATAGTGATGTCCTACTATTATGATCGGGTGATGAGACAGTTCGGCCTATTACAGGGAGTCCCTAAGGTAGTACCTCGCTATGTTTATCCGAAGAGATACTATTAGAGACCTGGTACCATTCGCTGACGATCGATAATAGACATAGAGGATAGTGATGTAGAGGAGACAAAGGATATAGAGGTAACATCAGATGTAGCCTATTCAGGTGTGAGTTGAGATTACATTAGGTACTAGAGTTTGGAGGGGACCCATCCTATCTTTCCTAAGGATTATCCTATAGGTGATCCAGGCTTTACAGAGGGGACACACTGGGAGAGTGGAGCCACTAAGGAGGATGAGGATATCAAAGATGAGGAGGAGCACATCTTTGAGGAGGATCCCATGGAGGAAGAGGAGAGAGCAGAGGAGAGGGCTGAGGACATAACCCCAGGTGGTGATACTGGTATAGATATACCTATTACTCATGCATCACCACTGAGATCACGATGGCCCCCACGAACCCACATAGAGACACCATGACCAAGATCAAGATATAGCAAGCATGGAGAGAGTAGTCACTCCATGCCCCCACCATCTAGGCACTTTAGTGACATCCAGGAGGGAGACCCAGGTATGAACTTGATTGAAATGTGGTTGAATATATGATTTGAATAGATAGGATACTAGACTGATAGAATTTTGTTTCTTTCTACAGCTAGCATAGCAGAGTGGAGGAGCTTTGTATCTGAGATTCTCAAGGATACCATTATATCCTACCGACTACCAGCCGATGAGAGAGAGTCTTCCATTGGTCACAGAGATCTCAGTAGACATGTCAACATCTTTGTATGTATCTAGTGAGAGCTGAGAATGTGCAGAGAGAGGGAGGAGAAGTTGATGGAAGAGGTACAGAGTCTCCAAGGATGTGTACAGGGTATGAGCATATCCAAGAGCCATACACGAACACACAAATCTTCATCTTCCCATCACAGAGCAGAGAGATCTGGGAGTTATCGACCATTAGAGCGACATAGTGATAGATGTAGTGATAGATAGGGCCATTGGCCACTTATGTATCAAAAAAAAATTTAGAAACTATTTTCTTGATGAATGAAAAACTTTCTCTACTGATTAGTTCTATGTTTGATTACTATGCTTTCATCAATATAAAACTTAATAGAAAGAAAGTGCATAAACATATTCAATATATAATTTTTACTAAAACTACATAACCTATAAAATAATTTTTTTATAAGGAATACATAAATGCACATGGAACAAATGAGATTAAGGGTAATAATGTTTAAGATGCATAATATTAATGGGTTCCTTTAAAGAAACACCATCCATATCAGCAAGTTTGTAAGCACCTGAACCAAAGTCTTCAATAACAACAAAAGGTCCAAGCCAATTAGGGCTAAATTTTCCTTTTTCACCCAGTAAAGCATTCACATTCTGTTGATTCTCATAAAGGACTAAATCACCAACCGCAAATGTTCATTCAATTACCTTATGATTGTATTGTTTCTGAAGTGATTTATGATAAGCTTTTATATGTTCTAATGCATGTATTCGTTGTTCATCCAACATTTCTAATTCTTGTAAGTGTTGTTCACAAAAAGTGTCTTTATCAATTATCCCATGAAATGAAATACGTAAAGAAGATATTTCTAGTTCCAAAGGCATAATAGCATCAGTACCATAGACAAGGTTATAAGGAGAAGTACCCATGGTGGTATGAACACTAGTCCTATACGCCCATAAAGCATAAGTCAATTGAGTATGCCAATCCTTCGCATGCTTACTAACTATTTTTCTCAAAATTTATTCAATAATTTTATTTGATGCTTCAGCTTGTCCATTAGATTGGGGATAGTAAGGAGTTGAAAAATGATGTTGAATCCTATATTTCTCCAAGAATTTCACAACTTCTTTATTTTTAAAAGACGTTCCATTATCCAAAATTATCGTCGAAGGAATACCAAATCTTGTTATGATATTATCAAGGATGAAATCACAAATAACATCTGTCGTTGTTGAACGAAGAGGAACAACTTCAACCCACTTCGTAAAGTAATCCATAGCGGTGAGAATGTAAGTATGTCCTTGAGAAGAAGTTGGTGAGATTTTTCCAATAAGGTCAAAACCCCAAATACTAAAAGGCCATGGAGAAACTTAATTACGAAGCTCACGAGCAGGAGCATGAATCAAATTACTATGTTGTTGACATTGAGGACATTTCTTAACAAACATGAAAGAATCTTGTTCCATTGTTTGCAAATAATATCCCATTCGAAGTAATTTATTAACCAAGGATTTTCCACCAAAATGTCCCCCACAAGAACCGGAATGAGCCTCTGCTAAAGCGACAGGAATTTCAGTTCTATTAAGACATCCTAATAATAATCCCTCATAAGAATGTTTGTAAAGCGTATCTCCTAAAATGATGTACCGTGCTGCAAGTTTCCTAATACGATTACGCATGTTCCTTGTTGCTGATTCAGGAAAAGTACCATCTTTCAAAAAATGAAAAATATGTGAATACCATTCATTTGAATGCAAGTTAAAATAGTCAGTGGTAAACTTATCAGAAATTGTAGGGCATTTAAGAGTTTGTATAGTAAATTGAAAATTTTCTACATTGTTCTTGAGACAAAATAGGGAAGTTGCACTAGCCATGGCATTCGCATGTTGATTGTCCTTTCTAGGTAAAGTCTGAATCGTATAAGAGGAGAATTGTGAAAGCACATCAAGAGCTAAATCTCTATATTATGTCATTTTAGCATTTTTAGTCTGATATCCTCCTTTAATCTGTTCAACTATTAGTTGTGAATCTCCATATATATGTAAATGTTTGATATTGAGGGATGAAGCTGCTTGTAGTCCCGCTATAAGAGCTTCATACTCCACAATGTTATTAGTGCAAGGAAAGTTTAGTTTATATGATAAAGGGATGGGTTTTTTTATAGGGGGAATCAAGATGATACCCACACCAGAACCTATCTTACATTTAGATCCATCAAAATATAATTCCCAAATATCCTCCTGTTGAAGAGTCAAGATGTTATCATCATGAAATTCTATAGAAGTAGAACGTTCATCTAGGTAAGGACAAGGAGCTTCAACTAGATAATCTATCAATGCTTGTCCCTTAATAGATTTTTGAGAAATAAAATTAAGATCAAATTCTGTAAGCAACATCACCCATTTTGCCAACTGGCCTAAGAGATCAGTTTGTGAGAAAAGATGTTTCAAAGGATCAAACTTAACAATCACATTAACTTCAGCATTTATCAAATAATGCCTGAGTTTCTGACATGATGAGACATTGTATTTCTAAATCTGTATATCATGTTTCATAATCAAGTAAAGTCCGACTAATGTAATACATAGGTCTTTCTTTATCATTATCATCAATTTGAGCTAACAATGCAGTCACGACCCGTTGAGTCGCTAAAGTGTATAATTGAAATGGTTTATCAAAATTTGCAGGTTGCAAAATAGGAGGATTTGTGAGATACTCCTTAAATTGCTCAAACATTTGTTTACACTCCTCATTCCAAGAGAAAGTGGTATCCTTTATAAGCAAGGAAGTAAAAGGAATAATTTGGTCTGCTAAATTAGAAATAAAGTGACGAATAGCTTGTATTTTTCCTTGTAAGCTTCGTAACTAGGAAATATTCTTAGGAGGAGGCATATTAACAATAGCTTCAATCTTTTCAGTATCTCCTTCGATGCCTCACTTAGAGATTATAAATCCTAATAATTTACCAAAATCAACTCCAAAGACACATTTCTTAGGATTCAATCTCATATTATAACTTCTAATCCTTTCAAATATCTGTCATAAAATAGTAACATGATCTTCTCTTTGGATAGATTTTGCCGAGATGTCATCCACATAATCTTCAAGGATCTTATGAATGTAATCATGAAAAATCAAAGTCATAGCCCATTGATAAGTTGCTCCTGCATTTTTCAATCCAAAGGGCATCATGACCCAACAAAAGGTTCCCCAAGGTGTTATAAATGCAGTCTTAAATTGATCTTCAGGGGGGATAAAGATTTGATTGTATCCCAAAAAACCATCCATAAAAGATAACAAGGCATGGCTTGCTGTTGAATCCACAATCATATCAAGATTAGGTAGCAGGAAATCATCCTTCAAGGATGCCCTATTTAAATCTCTAAAATCAGTGCACATCCTTATCTTATTTTCTCCTTTTGACATAGGCACAATGTTTGAAATCCAATCTGAGTAATCAATAGAACAGATAAATCCAGAATCCAATAATTTTTCAATTTCTCCTTTGACTAATAAAGCAATTCGTGGATCCATCTTTCAAATTTTTTGTTTCATCGGCTTCATATTCGGTTTTAAAAAAATGTTATGAGTAACAATCTTAGAATCTATACCTGGCATATCAGAATATGTCCAAGAAAATATATCCTTAAATTCAAGAAAAAGGGAAACCAAGTGATCATGTTCATCCTGATTCAAACATTTCCATCCACTTGAATATCAATAGTTTCAATAATTAACAAATCACTTCTTAGCGGAGAATCCATTGGTAAAGGGAGAATATCATGGTCTTCCTATTCTCCAAAATAAGCATCTATTTTTAAACAATAAGGCTTTCCTCATTTGTGATGAAACTTAGGTAAATCTTCATAAATTCCTAAAAATTCCATTAAGGCTTCATCTTTAGGAAAAATATCCAAAGAGGAGGGTTGATTAAAGTCAATAAGTAATGGGTTAACGAACTTCAACTGTCCACTGCAAATATGATTAACATTAAGAGGAAAAGCCGATGGTTGTCTATAAGGATTGAATCCTAATCCATATGTATGATCATAAAGTTCATTATCTAAAGGTACTTGTATACCTTGTTTGTATTTACCACATCCTTTTCCATTAAATCTTGATTTCTTAAGCAAATGATAACTAGGACCATATCTATCAGTCATATCAGAAGAAGTCGAAGGAGTGGCATATGTCACAATGTCATAACAATCAGGCTTTATAGTGTCAAGTGTTTCATTAATCGAAGTGGCAACAAAATTACTTTTTAATTCTTCAGAAAATGGAGAAGAAATAAACACTTTTTTCTCAAATTCATTCTGTTGCTTCATGAATTCCAAATCAGAGACCTTGTATTCTCCAATAAATGTAGGATTAAAATCCAATGTCCCCAAATCATCTTCAGTCAAAGAAGAAGAAGATGGGACTTCTTGTTGTTGAATCTCAGGTTGTTTTATCTCAGATTGTTGTATCTCTGATTGTTTTTCAATCTCTTTACCAGGTTGAATAGGTTCAGAGTTCTTGGCATATTCAACATTTAAGCAAGGATTCGGGGCATCATCCGCATGTAATGTATACATTAAGTTATTATAGATGAACATAACCTTGCAATGAAGAGTAGAAGGAAATGCATGCATAGTATGTAACCATGGTCTTCCTAAAAGAAGATTATAATTGAGAGGTCTAGGCATAACATGAATAGGAGTATTTAGAATAACTGGACCAACTTTAACAGGTAAGGTAATAATGCCCAAAGTTTTTTTTGCAATATTATCAAATCCACATATAGGAACATTATCAGGTTGAATAGTAGATAGATCAACCTTAATTGCCTTGAGCATATCCATGCTACAAACATTAAGTCCAGATCCATTATCAATTAAGGTTCTTCGAATGATACTCTGATTAATAGAGACAGCCACCATAAGAGCATCATATTGATTCTGCACCTCTAGGGAAGGTAAGTCATTATCAGAAAACACAATAGGAGGTATAGAAGGCATAGTATGCATACAATCCAAAATAGAATGAATGTTCTCTTGATTAGGAGGTGAAGCAGGAAGAGTAGATAAAGATTTTTACAATGCCTCATGATATGTCGGGGAAGTTTGAAGTAATTCTCATAAAGATATCTTAGTAGGAGTAGCACATAATTGGTCAACTAAGTTATACTCCTTAAAGGTAGATGGATACCTAGGTGCTTGAGGAAGCATAGGTTGAGAAGGAGGTAAAGAAACTGGAACAGTAGGCTGAGGGTTATTCTGTGCATGATAAGCATGTGAAACGGAATCATTATTATCAAAGAAATCCAAAGGATCTCTAGGTTTACCCTTAATGGTTATACGAGGACATCCTTTTACCATCATCAAAGGTGTAGGATATATCATGTTAGGTTTATCAATGTTGCAAATAGTGGGACATGAAGGTAACCATGCACACACCCTATGGTAAAGGTCAATTGGAGAGGTTGTGGAGGAGAGTGAAATAGGAATAGGACCCATGGAGATCATATTTGAACCATTTTCAGCCTCACTACCATGTACCTCATTAGGAAATCTATCCTCTTGTACAATAAAAGCCTCATCAAAGTACTCAAAACAATAATCATACATGTTGAATACAAAGAAAGCACTAAAAGCATGAAAAAGTAAATATTTTTGTATTTTTAAAGGAATTTTGCAACTTTTTTATATTTTTGAAATATAAATGCAAGAAATCTAATGTTCTAAGTGTACAAAATTTAGATCTAACACCATAAAAGAAAGATTTGTTGCAAACGGGTTCACCAAAATGAATAGGTGTAAAATGGAAGCTTAACAATGTACCTAACATTCAACACTTATTCATTTGAATTGAAATTGGAATTGGCATAGCATAAGTAAATCTGGAAATACTTTAAAATTAATTAGGTCAAGATACATACCTCATTGTGAAATTGATTTGGAAATACCTATTTTCTGAAGTTTGTATAAGGTTTCAGAAGATTCTGTGACCAGATCTGTGATCAGAAACATGAGACGGAGAAAACCTAGAAAAGTTTTGCCTTTTCGGTAGCAGGTCGAGTTTGATCCTCATAAAAGATCAAATACCACATTTTTATTCTGAAGCCCAATTATGATTTTGTTCACAGATCTCAGAAGTTTGGCAAAAAGGGTACTCAAATTTGTCCTCTAATTCCCGAAACAACAACTGTAGATATTTGAAAAAGGGGGTTTTGGGGGTGGCTATATAGGGTTTTGCCTTAGTCAAACCCCTATTTTGGTGGTCTCCACCTCCATGAATAGCTGATTGAAATAGAATGTGTGTGTGTATGTATTGAAAGTGCAATGCCAAGATCTAATCCTCTAGATCAAAACCCTAGCATGAATGTGTATGAAATAACAATGCATAGATTTGAATGAGATAGAAAAGCATACCACGCCCCCAAGGATAAAGTACTTCCACCAAACTCACAATCTATAATTGTTACCCCATGATTGAATCTTTGAATGCTTGAAAGTTGATGATGGTGGATCAAGGAAGAAAGGATCTCTCTTACTCCAAATATGTGTTCACAAAAGATGCTTGATGTCCACAATGGCTTGATCTTCTATATCATCCTCTTGCTATCTTACATCTTCACCATTCCTTGCTTGCTTGAAACCTTCTTGCTCACAAAACTTGATGGAGAGATGTGAATAATGGATGTTGGATGAATCACCTTTCTTAAGAGTTCTTGAGCTTGAAAAATTTGATGTGAAAATGAGAGAGGAAGGCCTCCTTTTATAGTGAACTAGGGGACAATCCTCTAGAGGGGCCACCTTGGAGAATTAAATCCCAATTAGGTCCTAAACTTTAGAAAATATACCTAGATTAAATGAAATTAGAGTATTTACCATCCTAAAACTCAAAATGGTTAACCTGGAGGTGGGAAAATAAATATCTCAAAAGCCCGATGCCCAAAAATCAAAGATTCTGGAAATTTGAATGAGGGGGGAAAAATTGAGGTTGGACCTAACCTAGTTAGATTCAACCTTGATCTTGACCTAGTTAGGTTCGATCTTAATCCTGATCTAGTCAGGATCAACCTCGAATTTGACCTTGTGCCCAGATCCAATCAAAATCAAGATAGGAGGTCCCGGGGATGCCCAGAGACCTAGAAATAATATCAAATCAGGACAGAATGCCAAGAATAGGCATAAAATCCTATGATAACTATGATGAAATCCAAAAGGACCTATTTCTAAGTCCTACCTAGGAAATAGAGCCATGGAAGAGGGAAATTCAAGAGAATCCACGGGATCCTAACCCTAATTTCACCTAGAATAAAGAAGATAAGTACAACATGCATCCTAAATGCAAGTCTATCATGATAAATGTACTAAAAGAGGGTGCTAAACCTATCAAGATGGAAGTGCTTCCATTTTAAGATGATACATCACCAAAGCCTCAAATTTCTTCATCAAGGCACTGAGATCACCATCCATGTAGATCCCCAACCCTTCATATATTGTCATGCGATGGAAGCATCATTCCCCCATTATACCCATTGCCCTGGAACTGATATTGGCACTTCCGCTACCAGCTCATCCTGATCTGATAGAAATCCAGAGACTATCTT
Organism: Chamaecyparis obtusa; assembly: GCA_027943335.1. NCBI lineage: Eukaryota > Viridiplantae > Streptophyta > Pinopsida > Cupressales > Cupressaceae > Chamaecyparis > Chamaecyparis obtusa. The sequence goes on from BSBK01005719.1 coordinate 160,114, forward strand.
GGCCTCCACTCTTTCCTCTGTCAAAATCAACAACATGGGTTGTGGTGAGTATAGCCTAGAAAATGCATTTGCAGTAGGGGCCCTCCCACTTGATCCACATACACAAGGTCACCCAAGCCACCAAAGAAAGTCTACTCCAGCCGATCATGAAATCAAACAGTTAGGGCCATTCACTTTTGTCTCCCATGGCATCATAAATAGTCTAGAGGTGGACTCTGACATTAATAGATGGTTGTAGGAAGATCCCCCACCTCCTGACCCTAAGCTCCTCCAATACTTCAAAGATAAATATCCTTCATCGCACAAATATGCTACAGAGCAATGGAATTATCAAGGTGGTGGTCTAGGACCAGAAGCAAGTGGTAGGAAAGATCCAATAGAGGCATCACAAAATCTTAAACATCAAGGCCTTGGCTTTAATACCTCTCGCACGCGCACACAAGAACCCAATACCACAACTAGGGGGCACACTAAGCCACCCAACATCACCCTCTTGAATATCCAGGATGACCTTGTAGAAATCAAAGACATCCCCGAAGAGGAAGAAAATAAATCCTATGATGACATCTTCAATGATGATACCCTGTTGCATAATTCTAGCGTCCATCAAATCACAATAAACATCATTGAACTTCCCCTCATCCATTTTGAACTCATAGACTGGGATCAACCAATTGTCATGTATATCGATGAGTTCCAAAGCACATAAGCACTCCTAAGATTCATGGGAGCATCGGGCCAACAATTAGATCAATAACAAGAATAAGCTCATGTCTACAAGCTTGACCCTAAAGGATACTTTGGGGAAGAGGAAGTCTTTAGCTACAAAATTGAAAAAGAAAAAGAAAATAACAAGTCCTTTTGTGAAAACCCTTCTGGGGCACATTCTGACTCTAAAAGAGCAAAAATAAAGGGTGTATCTTCTGGTGAAAACCTCCTTGAGGTGCTAGAAGATGAAGACTTGCCTTTTCCTCCCATCTAGGACTATAGACTAGAGCAATCATCAATTATCATCGAGGAAACTAAACTAGTCAACTTGGGCACTGAAGAATACCCAAGGATTACATATATTGCAGCATCCTCGACCGAAGCAAAAGAAATAGATTTCACAACACTCCTCCAAGAAGCTACCATCAATTTTGCATTGTCATATGCACACATGCCAAGACTTGATCCAAATCTAGTTTTTCATAATCTTGCAATGGACCCTAATGCAAAACCAGTAAAGAAAAAGCTTCAAAAGATGCATCCTAAAGTAGCCCTACTAGTAAAGGTAGAACTAGAAAAGCTACTACAAGCCAAAATTATCAGAGCCATAGACTACTCAAAGTAGATCTCCAACATGGTGCCTGTCACTAAGCCTTCAGGAGAGATCAAAATCTGCACCAACTTCAGGGAATTGAACAAAGCATGTCCCAAGGATGATTTCCCCTTACCCAACATCGACATGATAGTGGATATCATAATAGGTCATGAGATGTTGTCACTCATGGATGACTTCTCAGGTTATAATCAAATCATAATAGCAGAGGGAGACCAACACAAAACAACTTTCACAACACTATGGGGTACCTTCTACTATAATATGATGCCATTTGGGCTAAATAACATAGGGTCCACCTATCAGCAGACAATTACAACCATCTTCCATGATATGATACACAAAAACCTAGAAGACTATGTAGATGATATCCTTGCAAAATCCAAGGCACGGTGTGAACACCTTAACATCCTTGAAACCGTGTTCAATTGTCTACATCATTATGGCCTAAAGCTAAATCCAAAGAAGCATGTCTTTAACATAACATCTAGCAAGCTTCTAGGCTTCATTGTATCATGGCATGACATAGAGATTGACCCTAAGAAGGTCAAAGCCATAACAAAAATGCCTCCTCCTAGAACACTCAAGCAGCTCTGAAGCCTACAAGGTAAACTTCAATCAGTGTGTCATTTCATATCACAGCTGGCTGACAAGTGCCAATATTTTACGCATCTACTCTACAAAGACACAGGCTTCAAATGGGATCCTATTTTCCAAAGAAGCTTTGAGAAGCTAAAAGAATATCTTGCTAATTCTCTCATCCTTGTACAACTAGTCTCAGGATGCCCTCTGATCTTATACTTCTTTGCAACTACTACAATACTGGGGGCATTACTAACACAACTTGATGACAACAACAAAGAGTGATCCATCTATTATATCAGTCAAACTCTTATCAGCTATGAGCTCAACTATTCACCAATGGAAAAGACATGCCTCGTAGTGGTCTTCACCACTCAAAAGCTCAGACATTACATGCTTAGCCACACCATCAATTTCATCTCAAAGGTGGACCCACTTAAGTATCTCCTATCAAGGACAACACTGATAGGCTGTATGGAAAAATGGGTCACGCTGCCAATCGAGTTCAATACCTAGTACATAGATAGAAACACAATCAAAGGGAAAGTAATTGTTGATCAGCTAGCAGAAGAACCTCTGGTTGATGCATATCCACTAATCATGGAATTTCCCAATGAACATCTATGCATGATCGAAGAACAACCAATATGGAAGCTATACTTTGATGGCTCCTACACATCACATGGATCAGGGGTAGGAATCCTATTTGTCACACCTCAAGGTGACTATATCCCTAAATCATTCAAATTGGGATTCCCTTACACCAACAATATTATAGAGTACGAGGCTCGAGATTGATGACAAGCTTCTACCCTATAAGGAACTGGTGGACAGATTGAAAGAGCACTTCTCGAGTCTATAGTTCACACAGATACCAAGGCTTAAAAAAAAAGATGCTGATGTAATGGAAACCATAAGATCTTTATTGGAAATCCCCTAAAACTCATCATAGTATGAATTCTTCGTTGAGAAGCTAAACATGCTTGCTTATGAGAACGCTGATTTAGAAATGGTGTGCATCTTGGTTAGTCCTTAGTCCCCATGGTACCATGACATTCATGCATATCTTAAAAATGGTATCATATCTCCCCACCTCATAAACACTCAATGCCAAAACCTAATTTGTAGAGCTTCCCGCTACACTCTTGTAGCCAACACCCTTTATCGTCGAGGATATCACAACATCCTCTCTAGTTGTTTAGATTTGAATGAGGTCATCCTAGCTTTACAAGAGGTTCACGCTAGAGTTTGCAGTGCCCACACAAGTGATATGGTCCTAGAAAAGTAGTTGCTCAGAGTCGGGTATTACTGGCCAACAATGGAGCATGATGCTTGTAAATTCATCAAGAAATGCTTACCATGCCAGCAACATGCCAATCTGATTCATGCTCTAGCTCAAGACTTGCAGCCCATTGCGCCACCATGGACCTTTTCATGTTGGGGCTTCAACCTCATTAGCTTAAACACTCCCCTTTCCTTTGATGGACACAAATATATCATATCAACCACATAATACTTTACAAAGTGGGTTGAAGTGATTCCGCTCATCCTCACTAGTGGCATTCAGATATCCAAGTTCATCCGATACCATATCATTTGTCGCTTCGAGATCCCTTCCACCATCTTCAAAGATCATGACACACCTTTTGAAAACTAGCATGTGGATGATCTATGTGCCAGACTCCACATCCACCATCATTTCTCCAGCCCATACTTCCCCCAAGAAAACAACCAAGCTGTGGCAACCAACAAAACCATCCTCAAAATCCTCAAGAAAGTTTTCAATGATTCTGGTCGTGACTAGCATCTCCAAATAAATCCCACCCTCTGGGCCTATTGTACTTCTTATCGCACTCCCATAGGCACCACCCCATATTCCCTTGTATATGGTTCCAAAGCCATTATACCAATCGGGGTCAAGATCCCTTTGTTGCACGTCTCCATGTAGAACTATACCACATATGAAGATTATCATGTGGAATGCCTCACACAGCTTGATCTACTAGATGAAAAGAGGCAACACGCATATGATCACCTAGTTGCATACCATAATCGACTCAAAAGGAGCTATAACAAGAAGGTCCATCCAAGAAAATTCCAAGTGGGTGACACGATCCTCAAAGAAAATAAAAAAGGGCAAGCAGATCGAGAGAAGAAGGACAGGTTTGAACCTACTTGGTTGGGTCCTTATGTTGTCACAACATGCTTTGGCTCCAGAGCCTATCATCTATCAACACCATAAGGTGAGCACTTGAATGATCCTATCAACATCATACATCTAAAGTGGTTCTATGCTTGAACCATATCCTGTTAAATCTAGAAAAATCCATAAAAATTGGAAAATCTAGAAAAATAAAAAAAATATTAAAAAAACAAAGAAAAATAAGAATCCAATGGTGAAAACTTGGCAATTCAAGCACCTTGGACAAGTATGTTGGTGAAAACATGGAAATAGGTGCCATACATAGTGGACCAGGTCATTATCTATCCTCTTCATCCAATCCCCCACCCATCCCAATCCCGATCCCAAAATCCTCTTCATCCAATCCCCATCCCCATCACCAACCCCTCACTCCCAAGGTGTTCTCTCCTCTAGCCTATCCAATGCAACCATCTGATACTATCCCAAATCCTAAGATTCCTATATATATCCTATATAGAGAGATCCTCCTATCCCAATCTCTAAGCTTCTATAAATATCTATTATACATATCTCCCCATTCGTTGTATGTCTCATTGCATCTTGTTGTACATATCCTTATTAGTCATGCAACAAATTTGATTAGATAACATTATCCCACTAGCCTTGTACTTCAGTAACATCTTTTGTCGACTATCCTTATCACATGATTATCCTTGATTCATCATTTGCCAACAAAAACATAGCATTCTCCTCATCAACTGGGTCCTTGCAAGATGTATCCTTCCTCATGTCTGACCTAATCTTCCATCAATCAACCTAGGTCTGTGTAGGATGTATCCTTCCTCATATTCTGACCTAATCTTCCCCCATCAATCAAATCAATCCTTCTCCTTGGAAAAGGACATTTTGTGGATTTATCACTTTGATCTTGAATTTTGTCCTTTGGATCTTGTCTATCTTTTACAGCTTCTCGTTGTTTCTCTCCTCAAAGTCATCACAATCTTTTATATCATGGTGCGCTACAAATGAGGGAAATTTGGGGCAAGGTCTTTTGATCTTTTGCTTATGCATTAGTCAGACATGACCCTTGCACGTTTCAAATGTGATCTTTTGGGTTACATTGTGCACTTAGGAAATATTGTTTGTTTGTGGTTTCTCCAACATCGTTTCTACGATGCCTCCTCTTGGATTTATGTGTGATGCTAGGGAAACCCTTGTGTGTCTTTTTGCATCAGTTCTCTGCAACACTGGTGACAAGTCCTTGTGTTCCCAGTAACCTTGGTAGGTCTCTAGCATTTCTATATCAAACTAGGTTGTTCTCTCCACATTTACACAAGGAGCTCCACAAATCCCCATCCTGCATCATATAGATTAAATCTTGCATATTGCATTCCTTCATATAGCTTCATCCTACATCCTGAATTTCACATCATCTTGCATTCACCCATCTTTGCTCTTGGAAGGACATCTATTTATCCCCCCCTTCCCATCTTTCTTCATCCTTTCTCTTCTATGTTCTTTTCGAAAAAATTCCACAAAGTTTCCTCTTTGTGTTATTTGCTTGAGGGGGAACAACCCCTTATCCTCTAAATTATAGCCTGGGGCATCTTATTTTCTTGTCTTTGATGCCACTCCACTTGTGGCATCGCATCAAAGAGGGGAAAAATGTAGACACCTAAAAACCCTTTTCCAAATAAAAATATTTCATTTTACAAAAAACCCCTGATGACATCATCATTAATTAATTAATTAATTAATTAGTTTTTATTGTCATTATCCCTTCTCCTATTTTAATTAGAGGCATTTAATTAAAGAATCCTTCCCAAAATAATTTGAATCTAATTTGAATGATTTTCCCTCCAATTTATTAATTAATATTTAATATATTATGTCACAATCCTTAAATAAATTAAATATTTATTTAAACCCTAAAAACCTAGAAACTTCTAGAAAACCCTACACCTATCTACCCTTTTCTAATCCCATCCTAAACCTACTTAGAGGGTGATTCCTAACCCTCTTAGTCTAAACCCTCATCCTTTGACTTCTAGTCAACCCTCTCATTAATGAGCCTTACAAACTCATTAATGGCTTCTTACAGCTTCATTAATGGCTCTTACAGCGTCTTAATGAATCCTATGTCTCCTCTTCCACCATTTTTCCCTAAGAACACTTCCCAAGTGTTTCTCACACGTGTGAGCAACCCTTAACCCTCATCCCTTTGACCATACCTCTAACCATACCCCTAACTCTATCCCTAACCTTGACTCTGACCCTAACTACCATTTCTAATCCAAGCCCTTCCTCAAATCCTATAAATACTCTTCATTCCAAAATAAAACCACCAATTCACATATTCATATGAAGTATTGTTATCATGCTCATTTACATCTAGACTTAGCTTAAATTCCTAATTTTGTTATATTTAACTCATTTCTATGCTTTCTTAACTCACACTAGCTTAATCTTAATGGATTAACATAGCTTAATTCATTGGTTTTCATATCATTTTCATCATATCACACTTGTATTTGGTTAAAATCAACTTATCATAAGCATTCTTGCATCAAATCTGCATTTTGGCTTCATTCGGTTCCTTGGGGCTCTAGGGGAAAATCAGGTTCACCATACTTGATTTTGTGCCAGTATGGGGTATCCTTTGTCCCTAAATGATCCTAAACCTTCCTAATCTACATTGGGGAAATTCTCCTAGTGTTTTGAGAGCACACCCACATCTCTAATCTAAGAGCAAATCAAACGGTGACAGGGTGCTCCCGTTTAAGCTCTATCTGAGGTATCATGCAAATAGATTTACTATATGTTTAGTACATGCTTCTTATGATAATGTTTGAATTTATATGCATGTTATGAATAGGTTAGGTTTGCATTGATCACACTATGCTCATCAATATTTTGCACAACATTTTGTTCAACATTCTATTCCTCTCAAACATTTATCACATCAGGGTCTTCCCTAGGGGTTTCAGATTTAGCACCTGATTCAACGAGTGAAACTATTGACTCCCTATTATTTACTCTAAAAATTCTCATAGGTGTAGTATCTATAGTGTTTGTAGGATTTGTTTTGGGGATTTTATTTTTACTCATTTTGGTTGTAGGAGAAGAAGATACAGGAGGATTTTTTCTTATCTTGGAACTAGGTTTATCATACTCAAGGGTCCATTTTTCCTTTTCTCCTTCTACATCCTCAATGTTCAACCTTTTCTTTCCCTTTCACTTCCCTAGTCCCATCAAGGATTGAAGAATTAAAAGGGGGTTCCTCCCTTTCTATATCTCTACTAGATGACTCTGTCTTGGATATTTTTGTCTTTTTAGCAGTATGAGTACCGGGTGAAGAGGTTCCTGCAAAAGTATCTATAGTTTGTGTTATAGGGGATGCCCTAGGTGCAATATGTGGTCGTAATGTTTTAGCATTTACAAAACCTTCCCAAGATAATGAGGGAGTATCCCTCAAGGATCCTTATATCGACAACTTTATTAATGCATGATGAGTAACATAATTTTTCTTTCCTTTATTCATTTCCTCAGAACTAATGGACAAAAAATTATAAAGAAAATTTGGAACATTACAATGGAAACCATGTCTAATGTGGCTCATCAATTTAAAATGCACAACATATAGATAGGAGAAGTGACCTTCACAAGTAAGGTACCTGATTATGTGGGTTGCAAGTTGTGCAAATGACAATGGTAATGACAACCTTTTTGTTCCTTTCTTCCCTACCTCCAAAGGAGGATCATCTTTCCTTATTGTGAACTCTTCCCTATTTTTTATCACACATCATAGTTAGCAGGGCATGGAATTACTGTAGCTAGTAGGCCTATTACTTATGTAATCCTTTTCTCTAAGGCTATGACCTTTAACCCCCACACTTTTGCTTCACCTTTATGAAATTAATTCATGAATTCAAATGTGGCATCATCACCATAGGTATTTAACTTGAGGAAATAGCTCAACCAATGACAATTGTTAAACTGTTGAGCTACTTCATAATCTTGTAACAAAGTTGTGTGGGAAATTGGTTCATGGTAGATTAATTGACCCCTCATTGCAATTTTTTTGAACCCTTGACCAACTATGTTTTCAACCTAATTAACTCTTCTGAAACTATACCAAAATTCCATAATTCAACTCAAAAATTTTGAAATAAAGTTGAAAATACGTCTGAAGGATGAAAAAATCTCAAGAAATATTACCAAATTTAAATTGAACTGACTCAAACTCTTCTTTAAACACACTTGTAACTAATAGGACCTCTAAATATTATGACGGAGCAAGGTGTTCAAAAATATGATCAACAAATATTATTCTAATATGTAGGTGTTTACGCAACAGGTATTAATGGTTTTAGAAAGGTTCTCATAATTCAAATGCATGGTCAGTCACATCTCAGTCATATCAACACCCATTTAATGTAAATGGATGTAATTAATTAAATATGATGACAAGTTGATTACAATTTGATTGGAAAGAGTGGTATTTGGTTGACATGGACAAGAAACAACAAAGGTGTCATACAAGTTTATGACAAAATAATAGAAACCCTGCCCCCTACTTAAAGTTTGGCATGTGTCCACACATGTAGAATGACTTGGTAATCATTGGGTGTTTAGAAATATAATGATCATATCAACAATAATCTAAGATTTGTAATAAATGAATAAACTTAGTGTAAAAAATTAATGAATGTTGCATACCTAAAGAACCAAAGCCATAGTGGATGACATGTCAGTTGTATGATAAGAGGAAATAGTCATAAAATGTGTGGATTGTGAAATGGTAGGTGAAATGAAAATGGAAGAAAATGAATATGAAGTGGAGTGGAAAATTATGATGGAGAAAAAGAACTTCCTAGAGAAAAGGAAGTATTTATTATGACAAATGACATAGTCTTGAAAGAGGTGATGCAGGAAGAATGATGTTTCCCTTAGCTGTAGGAAATGCTTCTTGATTTGTTGTAGGAAGAAGGTCTACACCTTCGGCTATAGGAAGTACCTATGAGTGTTTTTTTCAAATTTCTTTAGGAAATTAGACTTGGAGGTAGGTTTGTGGTATAAGAAAAGTCGATGACCATTTACCAATAGCTTGAATTTGACTGGATCTATGGGAGTCAATTGGACCACTCCATTGTCAAAAACATGTTGAATCTCATAAGGACCTAGCCACCATGTAGTTAACATACCTTGATTCTCCTGCAAGCAGGAATCATATAACAGTGCCCAGTCACAAGTACAAATTTCTTTGAATTTATGTGACTGTCATGCCACTTTTTGTATTGGTTTTGGATTACTTTCATGTGTTGCAAGATGGCTTTCCACATTTCATCAAGAGAATTGAGTTGTAGGAGTCTTTTATGGTGTGATGTAGGAAGATCAATCTTGATCTCCATTATTGTCCTTAAGGTATTATGTTCGAACTTAATAGGCATCATGGCCATTTTTCCATAGAGAAAATCAAAGGGTGTGAACCCTGTAGTTATTTTCCAAGTTTTTCTATAGGCTCAAACTACTTTAGGAAGTCTGTTTCTCTAGTCTTTCTTATGCAGCTGCATTGTCTTGGTTAAAATAGACTCAATTTCTAGTGTAGGGCACCTCCCCACTTAGAAATTTTGATATACTTAAGGATGTTGTTTAGGAAGTTTGTTTAGGATGTTGTTTAGGAGTTATCCTAGGTTACATTGGCAAGGTCATTTTATACTCCTTCTATGTTTGTTAGGAACATAGAGTCCATGAGAGATTTTGGGGTCATCTTGTTGACCATGGAAATTAGTATCATTTTTTAGTAAAAATGAGTTAGAAGTATGTTTTAGGACCCTCCATGTCCTCTTAGGGTCTTAGAAGTCTAATTTCATCATTGAGATAGGAAACAAGGTCATTTGGTTCATAATGTAAAAAGTTGCTAAAATGTTGCTAGCAACTTTGAAAAGTTGCTTGAGCAACTTTTGATCAAAATGCCAAACATGGCTAAAAATAATGTAACTACCCTATTCTTATTATAAGAGCATGGGATCAATTTTTTTGAAAGGTTAATGAAGAACTGAAGCAAAATAATTCATTCTGACACCCTGTACGGTTATCTAAGTTCTCTGTTGTATACACAGTCCAATATCTCTGCAACTGTATGACTATTTACAGATTGGCATAGGTGATTGGGCTCCATGTTTTGATAGTGTTTAATTTTATCCTTCATATGAAATATTTAGTTTGGTTTGAAGTTCATTAGATTCAAAGTTTTAAGATTTTATAGGCTACTGGTCTGCCAGGCCAAAAACCAGTGCCAACTGGTTAAAATGGCTCTAACCTAAGTTTCCTTAGGTGGATTTTTCTGAAACCATGGGGAACATAGGGTTAGAGTATATATATAGGTTTCCTATTTTTACTTTTGTTTTTGCAGAGGTTCTCGAGAGCCAAAATGGAAGCCCTATGGCTGACTGGTGAAACTAGGTGAGGCAGGACAGGGAAGAAACATAACCAGTATGGACGCCCAAGCTCTATTGGAGAAGAATTAGTGGCATTTTTGGATGCTCTAAAGAGTCTCCTAGAAGGAGTTAGAGGTGGTTGGAGGTGAATCAAAGGTTGAAGACAATTTTGAAGAGTTTTTACACTCACTAGTCCAGAGGCCTAATTTATAGGCTGAAAACTAGGGCCTGGAAGAAACTAGGGTTTTGGGTGTCACTAGAGGTCAATATTTTGGATTCTAAAAGGTTTGAGTGATATATTAAATATTTTAAAATTTATTTTTGGGGTCAAGTGGAGATTTTGGAAGCACCATGACAATTTCAGTGAAAATAGACCTACTAGGATTTGGGCAATTAGGCCTCCTAGTATTCTTATGACCAATTGGATTGGTAGGGTAGTTTGAAGTGTTGAAAAAGAGTGTAGAATGACCTAAGAAGGGTCAAGAAGGATAATGATTGACTAAGTACATGTGCGGGAAGATCCTAGTTAGAGGTTTGACATTCTAGGTGAAGGAATAGTGAAGAAGACTAAGTTTTTGGGTAACTAGTTGGACTAGTTAGACTTGTAACTTTGGAGGCTTCTTGAAACCAACTATACCTTGGAGAAGAAGTTGGTAGGAATGGTCTAGGAGATCCTAATTGGTGAGAAGATCCATTAGTTAACACCTTTGTAAGGTTGGATTAAGAACTAAGAAGTAGATTGTCAAACCCTCTGCATCAATTTCCCGATTCACGACCTCTACCTATCCATTAGCCTGAGGGTGATATGGAATAGAATTTTGGTAGTGTATGTTATACTCATTCATCAATGTTGTAATAAGTTTAGAGGTAAAATGGGTTCCTTGGTCTATCATGGTTCTCTAGGAACTCCATATCTAGTGAAAATATACTCATATAAAATAATTATGCCACCTTATTGTCTCTTGCATGTATCATATCTCTGACCTCTACCCACTTGGTTACATAATCAATGCATACCAAGATGTATGAATTCCCATTGGATGGGAGATCAATAGGTCTAATAAAGTCCATTCCCCATTTTTTAAAATGGGTTATGACTACCTAGGGGTCCAATGGAATCTCATCAAACTTTTTTGGGTGGCCCATATGTTGGAATCTATCACATTTCTGTGTATAGCGAGTTGCATCCTTATGTAGTGTAGGCCAATAATAGCATGTTGTCAAAACCTTCATGGTTGTCTATTTTTTTGCAAAGTTCCCACCACATGGTTCATCATAACATGCATGTAGAATATCATATGTTTCATCTAACCAGATACATCTTCTTATTATCTAATTAGGCCTTCTGTATTATAGACAATCTACTATCCAAGAAAAAATAAAACTTTTCTCTATAAGTAAACACTTTTCTTCAGGTGAGAAGTAAGATGGTACCTTATTAGCAGCCAAATATTTTTCTATATCTGCATACCAAGGTGATTTAGAAAATATTAAGAACACGTGTTCATCAAGGAAACTATCATCAATTACCTGTGAATCATCAAAATTCTACAATTGAGACAAAAATTCAACAACTACATTGGCTTTTCCTAGTTTATCAGTGATAGCAATATCAAACTTCTAAAACAACAACAATCAGCATGCTAGCCATCCTAAGATTGTAGGACTTTTTATCAAATATTTGATTGCCACATGATCAGTATGTATAAAAACTTGATATCCTGTAACATAGTGGCATAACTTATTGAGAGCATAAACTACTGCTAGTAATTCCTTCTTTGTGACTGTGTAGTTAAGCTCGACCCCTTGGATATTTTTGTTGATGAAATAAATAGCATTTTCAACGGAATCCTCCTTTTGTCCTAGCACTTCTCCAATTTCATAATCTGAAGCATTAGTGTGGATCTGAAATGGGATTGTCCAATTAGAACCTTTGAGTACAAGGGCTTGGGTTAGAAGAGTCTTAAGCTACATGAAGGAATCTTCACATGCCTCATTCCAATTGAACTCAGATTCCTTTGTGAGGAGTGTATACAATGGGATGAATATTTACTAAAATCCTTAATGAATCATCTATAGTAACCATCATGACCTAAGAATCTCATAACATCATTTTTCTTGGAAGGAGTAGGAAAAGTAAGAATAACTTCTATCTTAGCAGGGTCAACTTGTATACCAACCTGAGAAATATAATGACCTGGGACAACACTTTCTTGCATCATCATAAATTTTTTATCACTATTTAAAGAGATATTTTTTCTCTTCACACCTTGTGAGGACCTTCTCTAAATTATCTAAGGCTTCTCCATATGTTAGTCCGTAAGTGATAAAATCATCCATATAAATCTCCATACAGTCATGAGAAATATCTGAAGAGATACTAATGACTGCTCGTTGAAATCTGGCTAGAGCATTATATAACCAAAGGGTAAAACAAAGTATGCAAAAGTTCTCTAGCAAAAGGTAAAAGTGGTATTTTCTTGGTCTTCAGGATCAATCCTTATTTGATTATATCCATTATACTCATCCAGGAATGATAAGTATTTCTTTTTAGCTAATGAATTTAGGACTTGATCAACAAAAGGCAAGGGGAAATGATCCCTTTTAGTTGCAGTGTTCAACTCTCTATAATCTACTCATACTTTCCATTTCCCACCTTTTTAAGGTACAATTACTAAAGGTGAAACTCATTGGCTATCTAAGATAGGGTAAATAAAACTAGCATCTAGCAATTTATGCAATTCAGTTTTAACTATCTCTCGAAGGGCAAGATTCACTCTCCTTTGAGGCTATCACACAGAGATACTTCATTCCTTTATATAAATTCTATGAGTACAAAACTTAGGATCTAATCCCTTTATATACCCATAATCCCATGGAAAGGCATGCTTGTGTTCCTATAGTAGCTTAATTAAAGATGACACTTGTGACTGAGTAAACTTGTTTATGTTCAAGCAATGACTTGAAGACACCTCTATATTATTTGTCAGTTCTATCATGGAGTCTGCAGTCAAAGGAGGTGTTTGGATCTCATGAGGAAGAAACTTATGAAAGATATCATGAGCTATAGAAAGATGGAAGGATTAAGATTGATAATATAGTGGATGTAGGAGGCATGGTGTGGTGGATGAGAAATTAAAGGACTACTCACTTACTCCATAGTTGTTATGTATAATGTTTGTGAGAAATTATTCTTCTCCTTGGAGATGCAAGAAAGGAATCCTCTATAACATCATTAATTGGGCTACTAAATTTACTTCTTCTACCTCTTCTCCTAAATTTGGCCAAACAGGTTGAGGTAAATCTAGCTAATGCTGAGCAGGGGGTACAAGGCCAGTTTCTTGGTTGTTGGTCCATCTAAAATGGTCATATCTATAGAATTAAAATATATACATGCATCAATAGTGGACAACCATGGCCTTCCTAGGATGATAGGATATCTCCCAAGTGTTACTTTAAGAGATAATATCACGAAGTCTGTTGGATATTCCCAAGAATCTAAAGTCACAATTACATTCTCTACTATCCCATCAAGTTTGATGGTTGAACTATCTGCAAGCTACATGATAGTAGGAGTGGATATAAGACTTAATATATTCAATTGGTGCATGATGTCCTTAGTAATATAATGACGTTAATGGTCACACCTAGATCAAATAAGACATTTTTTTTATAGATTGGCCATTAATGATAATTTCAACCACTGGCTACCAAGATCAAAATACTTGGGAATTAAAACTTTACCTAACACGATATCTAATAATTGGCCAAGAACATGGATATTCTAGGGATATTTCTTTCTCTTCCTACCATGTTTCTAGACACAATCTTCCTTGATAGATTTTCCATAAATAGGAATATCCTTGATGGCTTGAAAAAGTGGAATTTGAACACAAATGTTCTTGAGTTGGTCAATAATATCAAATGCAACTGCCTCTTGAGGTTTGGGTCCTTCATCTTGTAACCTTTGAGGAAAAGGTGGAGTAGTTTTCTTTTGGATGTCAGGCTCTTTTGGTGAATTGGTGTGAGGAGGTATATTGGGAATATTAGGACCGTTCACTTATTATGATTCTTGATTTGGAATTTCTGTGATTATAGGTGATTTTGGGGTAGGAAAAGTAGTACCAAAACTTAAATAGATATTACCAATATTGAGGGCATATGTTGGGTATTGATTTGCATCTATAGAATATATAGGTTGTTGCTACTGTTGCAACTTATTGTTGGCATTTGGAAAAGGTTGTGTAAGTAATTGAGTTGGTTTTAGAGAACCAATATTGGCTGCAGGAGGTGGAATAAGTGCTTGATTTTGTGGTTGAGAGAGAGGTTGTAGGAGTCCACAAGGCTGATTTTTTCATTTCTTGCCTCCTCTCCATTATAGAATTTTCTTCCATTTACCCTATGGTGGTTTTCATCCTCATTGGGGTTGTGACTAACTTCTTGTGGGTTGCTACCAATTCCCTTGAAGAGTTTTCCATGAAGGGTTTTAGTAATTAGGTCACTGAGGTTGAGGGACATTCCAAGGCCAAGATTGATAATCATATGCAGGCTGCCATTGAGTATTATATGCATTGGATTAAGAACCACTAAAACCTAAAGGTTCTTGAGACATACCTTGTCTTGGAGCCTATGGACTCCTTTGTGCAATGTAGAACACTTGATCATCATCTTCTTCTATTGGCTCAAAGTCAATAGATAACTACTTAGTCTCTAAATTGCCCACCATCCTACATTTTCACTCTCTTTTCTTTTTTCTACAATGAGGGAAGAATTTAGTCAACATGGCATCAACTTCTTCATGTTTCTTCTTGCCTTGCATGGTATCTAGTTGTGTTTCCTAGTTGTTGATAATATCTTTCTTAAAGTCTAACAACAAATGAGTTATCTCTATCCTTGAGACACTAGTACCATTGGACCATCCCATAGTAGATCTATATCCTCTGCCTTTCTTGACACCATCTCTTGAATAGTTATGGCACATCTTCTTAATTTCATCCTAGTTTTCTTGAGTTATGTTTACTCCTACCATCAAATCTAGAGCTTCAATACATCCTTCATTTACTCCTCTCAAAAAGAGTAGCTTTTGTGATTCCTCGTTAAGCTCATGTTGAGTGTTCTTTTGGAGGTTGAAGAGAAGCTGAGGTATATAGTCTTCCAAACTCTCATCTTCCTTTTGGGACATCTTAAAGATGTCATCTCCTCTCATATCATTGCCTCTAAAATATTCCTTATACTTTTCCAAGAACTTAGTCTTCATCCTATCCCAGTTACGGATGACATCATATCCTAGACCCATAAATCATATTAAGATTGAATCCTTCAAAGTTGCAGGAAACAATTTAAGCTTATGAGCATCAATAGTGTAGTCATAACTTCTGAAAAGGATATCAAACTCAAAAAGAAAGGTATCAAGGTCCTCTATTACTAAGCCACAAAACTTAGGAAGAGATGAAGAAGGAATATTCTTAATGTTTTGATTATCTTGCTAATCAATAGTAGGGAATGGAAAAGTAGCTGCCATTCTTGGTGGATTTCTAAGTGGACCTCTAGGTGGTAGACTACCAAAGCCAATTTGGTTATTAGGTTTTTGGTCCTAATTGGGACGGATGTCAGGATGGTGAATGTACAAATTGGATAAGATTTTTGCAAAAGGGTTGAGGTATATAGGATCTTCAAGATTGTCAAATACAAGAGGTTCTTATTCTGAGGAGAATGAGGATGAAGGAAAACTTGGAACATTGTCAGTAAAAGGGTTCTCTTGTTCTTCTTCTGGGTCTCTTTACTGCATAAAGATCTCTCCTAACTAATTATCAAAATAATTGGGGAGATATCTACCTAATACATCCCTTCTTCTTCTATGCATGTAGTGGATTATAAGAATACAATCTAGCAAGTCTTTGAAAATGGAAGATTCTGAAACAAGGATTTAAACTAACTCCTATCAATGGATGACTTAGGTTATTAGCTTGACACCATCACTGACAACAACATAAAAAATGGTCAAATCCACAAAATAAATGAATAACACAACCCATAAGTAATCTTGGGGATTGGACATCCCTTCCAAGCAGTTATCTATCTTATTGTGAAGATACATTTAAATTATCTATCCAGGGACATGTACTTGAAATGGTGCAACATAGTATGCACACTAAGCACCCACTAAAGCCATTCTAACATGAAGCTGCAGAAAGTAAATGCTTTGAAGGAAGAAACTTAAATAATTATTGAATGGAATGTTGAATTAAAACACACGCACACAACTTGAAATAAAGTAAAGCTTGGTTTTTATTAGACAAGAGCTACTTTGCCTACAGTGGTTGCAGGAACAAACATAAGTAATGAGCTTCCCAATAGTTGTAGAAACAGTCCAATGCCAAAGCTTAATCTACAAAATTCTAAGAACATAAACTAAATCAAACTAGGATTACTTACTTAGTGGGTCCCCTCAACAAGCATCCAAAATTTAGTTACTCAAGATAGATTCTTAAAACTTCATCACTTATTTATCAATACTAATTCCATTACATACATAGCTAGATTGAACTTCAAGAAAACTATTACAACTTCTTACTTAATCTATATATGGCTACTGTTGTGTAAAGGAAAAAATCTTTATTTATAACAGGAAAATAAACTACTAACTAACCATTCCCAACAAGATGGGCAAAAATTTATTACATCCAAGGAAGAAGGAGCGCCATGTTCATGAATTTAAGAACAAGTAAACTTATTCAGAAATATAAGGAATAGATTTAGCATCCACTTCCCCCTATATTTTCTTGGAATAAAGATCCTAGACTCCTAAATCATTCATGAGTCCATGTCTATAATCTCTTACAACCCAGCTATTCAACCAATTCTTCTGCAGGACTAGGTCATAGAACTATCTCCCTACTTTTGTTGCAGGATTGAGTCTTGTCTTTGCAACCACTTCAACTACCTTAATCTTGTATCATACATATCATATAAATAAAGAACAATAGTATATCCATGATATACAACATGCATTTATTAATCACACATCCAATCATTCATTGAAACATAACCATAAAGAATTATATTTATGATCATATATTACATATTGTATAGATTTTAGTAAAAGTCTTTTAAAACATCCAAACCCAAATTTCTAAGATTGTTCAATAATCGACCCAACATTACCAAATTTTATAGACAAAATAGACATGAGACCAAAGAATAAGAAGAAATAGGATAACAAAGACCTGGACACACCAATAGGAAAATATGACAATCTTTGGGCTCATCAATTCCCCCTACTATTCTTGTGCTGGTCCTCCTGCACTAAGAGATTCTAGATCCTAGTAGTAGCTCTGAAATCACCAATAATTGTCTCACCACTCAGGGAACTTCCAATCTTCCAATAGATTACTCTATTATGCTCCAAGAAGCCAAATCTATCATTCTCAACTTTCTGATCCACCTTCGTGTCTGTGCAACTATAGAGAGGCAACATTAAAATGGGTGGCTGAAATTTCATTAGGAACCAAAGTTCCCTTGTAATGCCCCACCAAAGAACCCAAGAGAGATTAACTTAAAAGTTGTTACTAAGTTAATAGAATAATTTTTTTTTCTTAAGAGTTTACAAATCAATAATGAATAACAAAGCATAAGTAAAACATAAAGTCCATATATATACTCATATACACAATCAATTACAAAAATTGCAAATCTCAAGGATTCCTTGACATAGAATTATGTAAATACAAATAAATCTATTAAGGACAATAATTGTATAAATCTTCTACATAGTACATCATCTCATTAAAGAATAAATAGATACATTTGAACCATAAGGTATACATAATAACCCACATCCACTACACAAGTCACAAGGTATGTAAATACAATTAAGTAAAAAGTACAAATAAAAGAAAGAATAGGAACAAATCTCCAAGGAAGAAAGAGTAAGAAGTAACCATAACAAGGATTATCCATCACTGATATATGAACGTCAGAGTCTCCAATTGTAAGAAAATCACTACCTCCCATCCTCGTGGAGCCCCATGGTTCCACTCCCACCATGTTGAGGAGATAATATCAAACCCCACTCAGATAACAAAACCAAAATCACTCATCAAGTAATACTAAGAAAAGGATCCTATAAGTTTCCTATCTCAAAGGTTCAACTCAAAGCTCAAAGGTACACATACTAATCTAGAGGCAACCAACACATGTAGGAAATCTAAGATTCTATTAGGGAAGTGTCATCACATATGTCAACCCCTTGGAATGATCTCACAAGAATATGACTCCCAAGTGTGGACACATGTGGAACCTGAAATCCTCTCATGTAGACAAGGATAACCAATCATGTCAGAACTCACCGTCACTACTAGATGAGAAAACATATTCTCCCGCTCCCATTCTTAGAATGTACTAGTACTCAAGGCATGAGCGAGGAAACTATTATTTTATTAATTCATTTTAAAACCCCATTTAATGTATTATATTATCACTTATTTAAATAACCTACTAAGGATACCCATACATTCACTTCTGGCTTCGACGCCTCCGAAGAAAGCCACTTCCCCTTTAACACCTAAGTTCATAAGTCTAAAAAAAATCTCATAGATCATAATGAATCATGAAAGTAAAGATTTGGTTTCAAAATTTCATAGGAACACACATAACCAACTTTCATCACATATACATCATAACATAATCAAGAGCTTCCATAGGGTTGGGTTATAACAAAATAGAATACCAACAAGTGTGCAAGACAAACAAACATAATACAATTCCCTAACCCTGCCTTTAGTTAACAATCCTAAAAAGGATAATGTAAAAGATTCCCTCTTAACCCACAAACACAGAAGGAAAAATATTCATAAGAAATTAAAAATAACAAAGTAATTTGTAAAGCACCATTACAAAAATTAATTTATTAAAATAATCACTAACATAACTATAATTACATCTCCCAAAATAAATTCCATTACTAAGAAAATCAATTATAATGCTAATAAAAATAAATTGATTCCTAAATTAATAATTACCAAAATAATATAATTTACATGCATATATACCAAGAATATTCTTTCCCTATGAATTTTAGAATTAATATCAAGCATAAATTTATCAATACCTTTAAACTTTTAACAAAATATTAATTTTGATTAATATTTATTAATTATTTAATAAATATTAAAATTTTATATTAAAAGATAACTTAATTAAAAATAATTTCTTTTTTTATTTTTTAAATTATTAAATAAATTTTAATTAAAATGAAACAATTAGTAAATTAAAAAACATATTAAAAAGTTGGGGGGGGGGGGGGGGGGGGGGGTAGCCCTCCCACAATTGTGCCCTACGACAACATTGTTGTGCCAGTGGCTACCCACGACAATCACTATCGTAGCAGTGGCTGCCCACGATAGACATTGTTGTAGTAGCTAGGCTAGCCATGACAGTCACTGTCATAGCAACGGCTGCCCACGACAGTCACTGCCATAGTAGCTGGATTGCCTACAACAGTAACTACCATAGCAGCCAAGCTGCCTATGGCAGTTGTGGCCATAGAGGCCAGTTGTTGTAGGTGGGGATAAATAAAAACCCCGCCCCCAATACATATATTTAATATAATTTTTCTTAAATTTTTTTTTAAAAATAAAATAAAATCAAAGATTTTCTCTGATCGAAAAACAACAACCCCTATATATTTATTTAATTTTTTTAAAAACAAATTTTCTAAAATAATTTACCACAAATATATATATATATATATATATATATATATATATATATATATATATATGATAAAACAAAGGGGACTCCCAAATATTAATAATTTTCTTTATCTACAAGGTGAACAAACCATGTGCAAAAATTACAAAGATAAATCAATCTGATTCAAACCCTAGGTTTTTAACAATGAATTTTGGCAAAACCCTACCTAATTGAAAACAAGATCTTTCTACAATATCTTTTAACCATAAATTAATAGTTATTCACATTACCATATTTGTTCTAACAAAAAAAGCTTTCGAAACAAAATTTGATACAATAGATTATTTCCAAAATAAATAACAATAAAACAAATCTTACAGGCACGAAGTAAACAAACTTTCTTAAATAAAGAATTATTCTACGAGAGTTTCAAACCCTACCTCAAACCACCAATTGATAGAAAATACGAAGAACAATCAAAACCCCTAAAAAATTTCAAGCTTTCTCAAATCCTCCAATTCAATCCTTAGGAGCCAAGCCTACAAATCTCTCCTCGAATAATGGCCAAATCCTCCTCATAAAGAAAAAGAGTCTAGAATTTGAACTCAACCATACAAAACCCGAAACTCAACTCAACTCCACAAACATTGTTAACATCAATCTCTCTTTTACATGATTTTATCAATTTTTGATTAATAATTCAATGCACTTTTTGTATTTCTTGTTTATATCAATTCACTTAACTATTAAAATTTACTTTATTCTTTTAATTTATTTTAATTGATTGTCCAACTAATTGCATATCAATTATAACTAAAAGAATATTATTTTAAATCATATTATTATTTATCCACTTGATAATTCATTATCAATTAATAGATTTTTTTTTGTTTGATCAGATCAATTAATAGATTTTTATCTTAAATTGAAAAGTTGAATTTAATAATTAATTAAATCCTTAAATTTTACAATTAGACTTTTAATTAAGTCTTTTTAATTAATAAATATATTTAATTAATTTTCATTAATTAAATATCCTCACATTTAATTTTCTATATTTTTTAAGATTTAATTATTTAAACCACATAATTAATCTTAGTAAAACATTTAACCATTTTACAACAAACACACCAACTAGCCAAAGATCAAAAAAAGCAACTGAACCTAATAAAATGATAATCATGCTCAAGGGAAAGGCTTATGAATTCACATCACCTGGACAAATTAAAAAGGTAAAATATAATAAACTTGTCAACTATTTCAACACAATAAAATGGCTTAGGTTGGGATTCAGATTTGAATGCTATCTCCCCTCTCTTACCATTGAAACATTGCAATAGGGCACACTCAACTTGACAATTTAGGGAAGTCGATGCTCGATACCTGCAAAACTACATAAAAGACAAGCATGTACATCCATATATATATATATATATATATATAAAATAAGAAATGGTGGGGATCAAGACATCATGTGGATCTCGCAAGCAGGTAACTATGACTTCGTCCCTCAACCACATCAAACATGTCAAACAGAAAGGTAAAACATACATGATAACCATACACATGCAAGTATGGGGTAAGTAAAATCATGAAAATAAATAACATTTTAAACATATAAATAATCATCATCAAAGTAACTAACATCATCTATCTCAGGGTAAGGGAAGTGCCAATGATGGAAATGCTGAAGAGGACTCTTCTTATGAGGAGGAAGTTTAGGAAAAAGAGGACCCGAGTGTTGAAGAAAAAGAATAGGAAGAGGAGATGACGGAAACAGATATAATGGAAGAAGATGAGGAGGAGGAAGAAGGGGGTAAAGAGGAGGAAATGGAAGAGGAAGAAAAAGAAGAAGATCAAACTGATACGGAAGATGGAAAGATCCAGGCTAGCAGAGAGGAAAAAGATGATGAACGTGCTAAAGAGGGAGAGGAAGCTAGTCAGGAGATCCCTACTCCAAGTGAAAAAGAAGAAGAACAAACTAAAACAAAGGATGGAAGAGGCTAGGATAACAATGAGGAGGGTAATAGTCATAAGGAGGAGCCCTTAGGCCTCTTGATGGGTGCTACCATGCTGGAAGAGGTCAACAAGGTTGAAGGCCATGGTATTCATCTAGACAAGAGGGTCATGCAGGAGATGTAGGAAATGAAACTCCATCTTAAAGAAATGGAAGATATAATGAAAACCCTCACTACTAAGTTGGAGAAGCTAGAAAAGAAGTTTTTGGTTAAGGTAAATAACAAAAACCTAAATGAGGATATGGCCGTTGAAATCAAAATGATGGTGGACAACAAGTTAAAAGATGTTATGGAAAAAATTAGTGACAATGGGTACATGATAAATGAAGTCCTCAAACACAGTAATGAGGGCCTTAGTGTTTCTGTTATGAACTTGAAAATGCTATACAACTATCTGGAAAAGAACCTGCTGGAAAAAATAACCATAACAATTGATGATGATGCTGGGAATGTTGGTTCTAGGAATGCTAGTCCGGGAACGAGAACTAGAGGCTGCACTCAGAGGAAGGTTCCATAAACCCCAAAGGAAATGAATGATCTAAAAGGTGCTATCCAGAAGATGGAGGACCCGTAGAAGAAGGCAAAGAAAATGATAAAAAACTAGTCTGTTCTAGGGGGTTGCTGGGCGTTCGCTGGTAGTTTTGCTAGTAACTGTTTCTTTTTTTTTTGTCACTAATAGGGTTGTTTTGGGTCCTTCTTTTGTCTTTTTAGTAGGTGTCTCTTTTTGTAAAAATGAAATGCTAAATTTCTTTGATTTTTTGTAAATGGTTTCGGGTTCCATTCAAAACCTATTTTTACCTTAATCAAAAACTAACATCATCTATCTACAAATATATGATATCTCATAACTATCCAATATCAAATCATCATGTAATGTCATACATCCAAAAACCTCATAATACAACTAAAATAATCAATGCACACATGAAAGTGGCCTAAAAGAGTTTGTCAATATAAAAATGAAAAAAAAACTATGGGTGAGCACTACATCCCTTTTGTTCTAATTCCCCAATCTGACATACCGTGGCCCTCTCTTCATGACTACTTCAAAATTTAGGGGACTATGTGGCTTTGTTTTGCATAGTACTAGAAGGAGTCTATCCCATCATGCAGTTATACCCTGATAGGATCTCCTTCCTACATTGGAAGGCATTCTGTCAAATTCTCTATAAACAACATCCATGGCATAAAAAATCCTCACTATAGTTGTTTTGTTTTTAAATCCATATGTGAGGTGAAGCTAATCTATATAGAGCTCATTGGGTTTCCCACTCTCTAGTCTTAGTGGAAAGGGATCACTCTTTTCTCTATCAATATAATCTTGCTATTGGGTCCCATAATTAATCTCATTTTTCTCCCATGACATCAAGGCTCTCAAATGAACATCTCCAATGTATAAAAATGGATTCCACTTAGTATTGGAAGGGACAACATAGTTATGCAAATAAAATTCACACAACAAATTTTGTAACCATTCTAGGGAATGCTGATGTAAATCATAAAAATCTTTAGGGTTTTCAACAGTAGGAGGAAAGGAGGAAGGTCTCTAAGCGTTCTCATAAGCTTTAAAAAAAGAAATATTTCTTTTAAACAAAGGGAATACACCCTTGGAGGTGGTCTACATTCCAATAGTTTAGGAATTAAATCAACAACTACAGTGACCTTATTTTCTAGCTGTGTAATTTCTTGTATATGCTTTTCAATCTTTTTCTTTAATTTCCTCCTCTCAGTATCCCATAGGATTTGTTGAAGTTGTATTTTCTGTAAAGAAGTAAAGAAATATCCTAAAGAGTAGTAGGTTTTTGATTAACTGGTTTTTCCTTTTTATTTTTACAAGTGTAATGCCCTGCAAGGGAACTTAGGAGAAATTATCCTAAAACATGTTACTAAGTTTATAATTTTTTTTCTTAAAAGTTTACAAAAAAAATAATGAATAACAAAGAGAAATAAATATAACATAACTCAATACATACTCATAAATGTAACTCATTTACAGATTATAAATCCCAACGACTCCATGATGTAGAATTTACGTAAGTTAATTAATTATTAAAAATAACCATAAGTAAAAACTTGCTCATAAGAAAATGAATAACATATACATCATCATATAATAATGAACACAAAGATACATCTAATACCATAAAGGTATACACAATGAAACAACATCCACTACACAAGTTGTAGGGTATGTAATAATAACTAAATATAAATTACAATACAATATATGAAAGATAAGAGCACATCTTCAAAAAGAACAAGAATAAGGTAACAACAACAAGGATCATCCAACACCATCACAAATGTCATAATCTCAATGGTAATAGAATCACTACCACCTGACCACATAGAACCAAAAATTCCACTCCCATAATGCTAAGGAAATAACAACAGATCTCACTTGGATATCAAACACCAAAATCAACCACAGTACAAACTAAGCAAGGGATCTTGAAATATCTCTATCTTCAAAAAAGGTACAACACCAACTGCAAAGGTAAACATACCAATCCCAAAGGCAACCAACACATGTAGGAAACCTAAGATACATAAAGGAAAGTGTCATCACATGAGTCAACTCTAGAGTTACCCCGACAGTCTCTTTGGACCCCGACCCCCTAGTGACTCTATATTACGATATCAGTAAGCTCTCATACAGACAAGGCTACAAACTATGCCTTATCCAATCCATGCAGGTGACCAACATATTCTCACAAATCATCCTATCTTGTACTAGTGCTCAAGGAATGGGTGAGGAACACATACATCTTATTAATTTATTTTAAAACTCTTAATGTATTTAAGTTATCACTTTATTAAGTAACTTGCAAAGGATACCTAGGAAGCCACTTCTAGGCTTCAACACCTCCAAAGCAAGACACTTCTTCTCTAACACCTAGATAACCTACCCTAAGCTCATAAGTCTCTAAATCTCATAAATCTCATAGAAGTACAATGATCAAATATCGGTTCCATAGATGCCAATAGGAACACACAATGGTCTTCAAACCAAACATCACAAAATCCATACTGGTCCTCAAACTATAACATCATAAAAACATACTATGTCAAAGAGTTCACAAGCTAATGAGATTAAAATGATCAAAGGTTGGCTAAAAATATCAAAACCATTATCACATTAAAAACACTGTAAATATCTATGCCACAGTAAAAAGGTAAAACCCTAAGCCTCTAATAACAATTCCTAAAAGCCAACTTAATGCTACTCATACTGACAATCAAACACAACAACCAAAAACTTCAATAATAAACACATCAACATTAAATTCTCATCAAATAATATTTAATTATATATCATTATTATTCTTATTTTTTATTTTTCTAAAAGAATTCTCATGTATGAATTTTTTTTACTTTTTTTTTAAATAATTTTTTTTCCTAAAAATAGACTTTCTAAATATAGAAAATCGTTACATGCAAATTCCAAAAACTTTTTTTTTAATTTTTTTTTCCTAAAAAATAGAATTTCTAAAAATTTGCCAAGAGAGAATTCTTCAAAGCCTGATTGAATTATATCTCCAAATGGTCTCATAGCTCTCTTATATAGAAAACCCATATACCATAGTTGAAAGAATGCAACTCCAAAAACAAGATGAACTTAACTTTAAAAATAATAAAAGAATTACTTCACTCAAAATCTCAAAAATATGAACTCAACTCCAACATTGTTTTCATCAACTTTAATGTATTAAAAGAATTATTTATTTAATTTTCCTCAACTTAAATCACTTTAACTCAACTTGATTCTAAAAGGTTAAGTTTTATTATTATAATAAAGTATTTTTTAAGTTGCATTATTTAATTTTAATTAATTTAAATTAATCAACTCAACTAATAACCACTTAACTCAAATCACACATTTAAATTTAATTTTGTAATTGATAATTATTAAATTTCTCAATTAATTAATTTTGACTTTGCTTAAATTATTTATTAAACATAGCTAATTAATTAATTTTCATTAATTAATTAACCTTATATTTAATATTTTAATGTATCATAAGGAATAATTATTTAATCTCATTTAATTAGTTTTAATTAATTCCTAGATCTATTTTAACATTAAAACCACATCAAACTACATGACATGCAACCATGAAGCAAAATCGACTAAACCAAAATGCAACAATCAAGCCTAAAGGAAGGACTCACGAATTTACGTCACCTTGACAAATCCAAATAGGTAGAAATCAGATACTTGTCCACTATTTCAGGACAATTAATGGCTTATCTTAGGATTGGACATGTATGATATTTCCCCTCTTTTACCATTGAGATAGTGTGATAGGACATGCTCATCCTTACAATTTAGGGAAGTCGATACCCGATACCTGAAATACTACAAAAAAGATGAGCATGTACATACATGTATAAATATATAACAAACAATGATGGGGATCAACTGATCATGTGGATCTCATAAGCAAGTAACTACAACTTCGTCCCTTAACCATATGAGGCACATCAAACAGAAATATAAAATTCACATGCCAACCATACACACACAAGTATGGGGTCAGTAAAACCATAAACATAAATATGCATAGCATCAAATCTATCTGAGGATTTAATACACACATGAAAAGTGGCCTAGAAGAGTCTGGCCAATTAAACTTAAAGAAAATTATGGGAGGGGTATTACATCAAGTTTCCTCCAAATAGGATATCAACATAGTCCTTTTATAGGGTATTAAAGCTCCTTGCTACATGACCATTGGTAGAGGCTCTAGAACATTTGCTGCAGATGCTAGTGTTATTTCATCCAAGTCATTTGACATCATCAACTCTTCCTCAGTCAAAGACTAAATTTATTTTTCTTATTGAACTTCTTGTTGTTGTAACCTAGCTTCTCCTTCCTTTTCCTCTTATATATACATTTTCTCAAATGATGGGTTATCTAGGGGTTCTTGATCATTGTTAGGAAATTCTTCTGTACTATTGGTTTCTTCTGTTTCATTTTGCTAATGATCAGTATTCTGTTCATTAATATTTTTCTCAATATTTTGGTCAATATTCTATTCCTTAGAAACATTTATCACATCAGGATCTACCCTAGGGGTTTTATATTTAACACCTGATTCAACAGGTGAAACTATTGACTCTGTATTCTTTACTCAGAAACTTCTCCTAGGTGTAGTATCTGTAATGGCTGCAAGAGTTGTTTTGGGGATTTTCTTTTTACTCCTTTTGGCTGCACGAGAAGAAGCCGCAAGAGGATTTTTTCTTTTCTTGGAACTAGGTTTATCAGAATCAGTGGTCTATTTTTCCTTTTCTCCTTCTACACCCTCAACAACCTTTTCTTTACCTTTCTCTTCCCTAGTCCCATCAGGGATTGAAAAAATAGAAGGGGGTTTGTCCCTTTCTGTAGCTTTACTAGATGAACCTATCTTGGATATTTTTGTCTTTTTAGTTGTATGAGTATCAGGTGAAGAGATTCCTATAGAATCATCTATAATTTTTTCTATAGGGGATGCCCTAGGTGGAATATGTGGTTGTAATGTTTTATCTTTTAAAAAATCTTCCCAAGATAATCAGGGAGTATCCCTCAAGGATTGTTCTATCACAAAATTTATTAATGCATGATGAGTAACTGAGTTTTAATTTCCTTTCTTCATTTCCTTAGAACTAATGAATAGAAAATTATAAAGAGGATTTGGAACATTGCAGTGGCGACCATGTCTAATGTGGTTCATCAATTTAAAATGCACAACATGCAGATAGGAGAAGCAACCTTCACAAGTAAGGTACCTGATTATGTGGGTTGCGAGTTATGGAAATGGCAGAGGTAATGAAAATTTTTTTGTTCCTTGATTCCCTACCTGGACAAAGGAGGATTGTCTTCCCTTGTTGTGAACTCTTCCCTAGTTGACCGATCATCAAGGTTATCAAGGTATGGAATTCTTGTAGCTATCAGGCCTATTACTTCTTCAATCCTTTTCTCCGAGGCTATGACCTTTAACCCCCACACTTCTTCTTCACCTTTATGAAATAAATTCATGAATTCAAATAAGGCATCATCATCATAGGTATTTAACCTGAGGAAATATCTCAACCAACCGCAATTGTTAAACCATTGAACCACTTCATAATATTGTAACAAAGCTATGTGGGAAACTAGTTCATGGAAAATTAATTGACCCCCCATTGTATTTTTTATGAACCCTTGACCAACTATTTTGTCAACCCAACTAACTCTTCTGAAACTATACCAAACTTCCATAATTCAACTCAAAAATTCTGAAATGAAGCTCAAAATGTGGTTCACTGGGAGTTGTTGGTAATGATGTATGTTCACCATTGGATGATGGATGAACTTCTTTAATGTTGGAAATGTTTGGAATATACCTTAGATCCTATTTTTGTAGAAGGGTCTTTCACATTTTCTAGTTCACTTTTAGGAGATGGTTATCTTTATGGTGATTAGGGATGTTGGCATCTTCAAGCACTCAAAGAGTTCTTGGTTGAGATGTGGTTTTATGATTTTCATTTCATTTATTACCATTTTTTCTATTATGTCATGGTACACTCTTGATTTTTATCTTAGAGTTTTGGCAAGGTATATAGTTTTTCAAAATGTTCATACGGGGTGTTTTATCTCCCAGGATGAGTTGGTTGGATCATGATGTCTTGTATATGTTCTTGATTCTATGTTTGGGGCTTTGAAATTGATGTTGGTTTGTTTCTCTTTGTTTTTAGCACATTGGTCATTTTCTTGATGCTTCGTGATGGTGCTATGCTACATTTGGAGTTTGGCATGGTTTGATCGGTCACAAGTGTTCATGGATACTTGGAAACATACATGATGCTAGTATTCTCATGTTCTTAGAGACATTTGTTGAGATGGTTGATAGTTTCAGTAGGAAGACTAAGGAGAATTCACTGGGAATGGGCTTGAGAGGAGATTGCACGCAAGGTGAGTTATGGTGACTTGGATTTCTTGGTTGAGAATTCTCATTTTTTACTCTTAGTCTACTCGACAATATTTTACTTAGAAGTATTTCCCATTTTTCCTTTTAGGTGTATTATTTGTTTATTCTTATCCTTCATATATATGGATCTTGAGCTATGGAAGGGTCGTTAGTTCTAGATGATTCCGTTTGAGAGATGTTTAACATTGGTTATCTCTTTGTACATTTGATTTGTTATCATTATGGTATTTATTGATGATTGATTTTGGGGGATGGTTTATTGGTCTTATTCCCCTAGGATTGGAAATGGTATTGGTTTTATCTTCTTGGTTATGAGATTCTTATATCCTTGATGATTACATGATATATATGTTAGTTTGGTCTAAGATACTAAATGGGTTTTGGTATTGTTATTACTTATTATTTGAGGGTTTATGGGGGATGTCATACTTGACACAATTGGAATTTAGAGGTGTATGTAGAAGGACATGCTATAGGTTTTGTTTTGTAGTGTTTCTCTCTTTGGTCTTGGTTATCTTCATGAATATTTGATGTCACTTCATGTTGGATTTGAGGTTGGTTGGATCCATGTGATAACTAGTTTGTGTTCATATGTTTTCATGTGGGAGATTGCATGGAGGTTCCTTGTCTCCTTCCTTTGTTGATTATGGAAAATATGGGTGAGAATTGGAGACTTGTTGTAAAATTTGTACTTTAAGATTATTGGTTTAAAAGTTTTATCTCTTTATTATATGGTTTCTTCCATGAGTTTCATGTTTATATGATTTGGGAGGATAGTGACATATTGAACTAAAGAGTAGGAAACTTTATGTGTTGCATGTGTGGATCACTATGATGTTCCTTGATACTAAATGGTTATGGTTGCACTTTCTATGTGATGTTTTTCCTTTTTTTGGCACTTTCTATGTGATGTTATTAGTGGATATTTTGGATATATTGATGATTTTTAGATTTTACATTACATATGCAATGAGAGTTTCTAGGTGTGTATGTGGCAAGTATTACACTTGGAGCTTATGGTTGCATGTTACAGGTGCATATAATGATGACATTAAATTTCACTTATGGATAGTTAGATTTGTTAGCCATTGCTGTAGGTGATATTTCAACTATGTATATTGCTTCTTGACAAATATTGATTCATATTGATACCTTTTTATTGAGTGTGTGTTTGTGATATTAGTTGAGACATGAATTATGATTTGCTGCAACAAATTGTGTGGCTTTCTCTTTGGATGAGCTCTTATGTATGTTTAGTGGTAGTGACATGATGGAGGGTGAGATAATTTATGTGTGAGATGGTTGTCTCCTTATTTCTTGTTGCATGTATCTTGGTGGGGCACATGGAGCACTTTGATTATTGATTGTATATGTAGCTAAAGGGATTGTTCCCTCATTCATATTTGTAGCTACTTATTGCCCCTTATGCAATGTATACAACAAGTGGGATAGTTTTTGGAAGATAGGCATTGTACACCTTGCATAATAATATTTATAATTATAGCATTTTATTTATTATTTATATTGTACCTAGGAGCACCTAGATAGATGTGCAACATGTAGATATTCCTTTAGAATATTCTTAGAGCCACTTAATGTTGTATTGTAATAATGTAATATTATATTAGTATAAATATTTAATATTTAATAAATTACCCAATATAAAATATGGGTTCAAGGGTTAGGTAGCAAATGATTTATGTAATACCACTTGGTAGTTTTGTGGGAGCTTATATTTACAAAAGAAATCACAAGGGTAGTTGTTGAGGTTATCCATGTTAGCATTTGTGAAGGTTGGAAGCATGACATGGTATGTGTGATTACATGCTTATTCACATGGAGTGCTTATTAATGGTTAGGATCTTGAAGGCTTTCATGGATGTATTATAATATTGCATTCTTGAATAATACATAGATTATGGATTTTTTTGGAGACTAGGTTTTTTTCCTCATGAGGGTTTTCTCATGGTATTTCTTGTGTCACATTTTCATGGGTATGTTGTCTATTCTCTTGCATGTAGATTTCAAGTACTTATTTGATTGATTTATCATGTGGGTTATGTAGAATTTGTTATATGTATGGTTATAATTTCTACAAAATATACATGCTAATAGAAATATGTTGCAAAATTAAATAGGGTGTAAATTTTTAGTACTAATTCAAAAAATAATAAAAAATAAATATTTAATAAAAATCACTAAAAAATATCCATGCACTAGACATTGAAGTTAATGATATAGTTTTAAAAGAGTAAGAAAATAATTTATTTGTAGTGAAAGTTATGTGTGATGAAATAACGCAACTCAAAAATAGTAAAAAATAAAATTTGATTGAAAAAATAAAAAAAATAAACCTTAAAAATAGTATAGATTGAATCTACATAGAAATTTTCAAAATTCATCTAAGTTTACATCAACTTTCTATTCTTGATCATTTATTTCCTATAGTTGAAAACATTAAAAAATATAAAAAATGTTGAATTTGAGTGCCCCATCCAAGCCAAAAAGTGGAACACACTAATGTGTTATAACCATCAATGAATCTTTATATATTCTACTGATGATAGTTGTGTGTAGGTTCGGAGATGCCACCCTACCAAAATATAAATGTATTCTAATACATTTTCCTATCATGTATCCTTACGTTTATTGGATTATTTTATTTGTTACTTTTTTCAATGTAACACAAGAATGTCTCTCCTACCTAGGCAAATGAGGAGGCATCTAGCTCTTGTCTGGGAGATGAAATGATCAGTGTCTCTAGTGACAAGGGTTCCAAGGACGAGGAATAACAAATTAATGGTGATGATTCAAA
The DNA here is from genome assembly GCA_027943335.1 of Chamaecyparis obtusa. Classification (NCBI taxonomy): domain Eukaryota; kingdom Viridiplantae; phylum Streptophyta; class Pinopsida; order Cupressales; family Cupressaceae; genus Chamaecyparis; species Chamaecyparis obtusa. Next base: position 192,076 of record BSBK01005719.1, read on the forward strand.
CTTGCAGGATGAAGATGCCCTCCATTCAAATATTAAGGAAAAGAAAATGAAGAATAATGGGAAAATGGTGAAAGGGGAAGCCTTGGTGTCAAGGGATGTGGTTTCTATTAGAGACGATTCCTTGACGAATGGCTATGTTGAAGATAACTTGCTAAGGAAAGGTGATGTTTTGGATTCAAGGGGAATAGAAAATAAATGGAGATTCAGGAGGTAAACCCCAGTCCAGGTCCCCATTCTCCCCCCCATTCTCCTCATAGTGATGGTGATTAGAGAGAATTACACCCTCCTTTTTTGTGAAATCTACAAAAGGATTCCCTTTTCTTGTCTATTGATAGAGAGGATCCAAAGGATTTGTTGGGGTTCACCAGGGATGTTGTGGTGGACTAATTTTAAATGTTAAGATGGCTCTTCTTAGAGATTAATCAATTTAACATTAAAATTTACTTGATGAAACGTATCATAGCTTCCATTCAGAATAGAGGAGGCACCTCTAGATTGAAGGATGGTGAGAAGAAGATGTTGATCATTTTGGAAAATGAAGCCAATATGTCACTACCTTGAAAATTGACTACAATGGACAAATAGTTGGGTTGGAGACAAAGATGAAAAATATAAATGACAACCTAGTAAACCTAGTCAATTTGAGCTCCAAGGAAATACACAATAGTGCTAAATGCATCGAATGCCTGGTGGAGAAGTGGTGTAAGCTTCAGACCTCCAAATCATCTAGCAATGCATTTGTGGATTTGGAGAGTGCAGACAAGAACATCCAAGGTGCTATTGAGAAGAGTATGTGTACTCACACATGAGGAAATTTAAAGAAGTTTGCAGAGCTTGCTAAAAGTGATTTGTAGGGCATTAAAAAATGTATCTAAATCTAAATATTTTGGAGGATGAGGTGGAAGTGGCCCTCAAGAATCTCCAATATGTTTCTTAGGTTTGGTTTCTTTAGTTTTTTTGTTGCTAGTGTTTGTCTATATTTTGGTTGGTCATTGATTGCTGGTTACTTGTAAGTATCATTGTGGTAGTGTTTTGTAATTAGGTTTTCGAGTCCCTTCAAAATGGTTCATGTTTCACCCTTAATACAAAACATGCATTATTTATGTCTCTCCCATACATAATACAACAAGGAAAAAATGTAAAGGAGAAAAGCGAATTCTTATTTTATACCTACTTTTAATATCATAAATGCAAGGTCTTGATTCTCAATTTATTCTATTTTGTGTATAAGCTAACCCAAAAATCAAAATATGTCAACTTATCAACCTTTATTGATCCAAACATTCTTGATTGGTTTATATGTAGCTATTTTGACATTTTAGACTTGACATTGAGTGTTGATATATCTCTTAAAATTCTCCTTGCAAATATATCTTCCTAATTCAAACCTCTTCTCCTATCTACCAAAACCAACCCTTTTAAATAATTTCATTAATAAATTTTAGCTTGTGCATCAAATACTTTGGATTGTGTACTCTGGATCTTGTATTTGAATATAAGCTTTAGCTCATTAGTTCATTGTCAAAGATACATATGATAGAATTAGAAACTTGATATGATTTGCATAAAAAATAAATCCAAACTTTTCTTCATAGATATTACATTTCAATTTATCATCTAGAAATCTTTTATGTCTGTTTGGTTCATCTTTCCATCTCGTTTATTGATAATTTGACTAGACTTTATGAAAGAAATCAAGAAGATTTTTCTATGTATATAATCTGTCTCCAAAGGTTCTTATCAATGCCATTTAGTTTCAAACATATATAAAAATATAAGCATACATATATCAAAGAGGATAAGATACGATATGGAACCTTATCTTTATAAGGTATTTTTTGAAATATATTCACAAGAATACTTATATTCCAATCATGATAGAATTCCTAACAAAATACCTTGATAGGAATCAAATTTTTAGAATTTCATAATTATACTTCTATTTAAAAAAATATTAATCATTGATAATATTCAATAAAAGAATACAAATAACTATTTTATCCTCCCAATTTCATATACACTTAAATTCTTATTTCTAATTTACACTAATGAGAGTTACAACATTTCCCTCCATATCTTTTCTTTATTCATGAGTAGGGAATCTAGGGTACATATGGGAGCAAAGTAGACAATTGTGTCTCTCTCAAATCAATAGCATGGAATGTAATGCCCTTAATAAAGCAACGTAAGGACCCACAACGTTAGTGGAATATTAGATAACGTTCTTTCCTTGCTACTCATTAAGACACACTTAGGATATATTAATTAAACATAAATGATTTCTTTTTATAAAGATTGATATGATTTTATATTCTCATAAAATAAGTATAATTCAAGCATGTGGAGAACTTGTGAGAGGATATCTAAATTCGAAAAGTTAAAAGAGGACCACAATGGAATGGATAACACTTTTAAAAGTTGGGGGAATTATTTATCTAAAAAAATGGATGGGAATTTGTTGATACTATTTTGCATGCTTTTATGGAATGTAGAGAAGTATCTTTTACTTTTTCACTCATTTTCTATGCAATATTAAGCTTTAAAAAGAAAAAGAAATATTTTGGAGTTAAATATATAAGTTATCAAGTTAAAATACTGGAGTGATAATTTTGGAGTTATTATAGGTTGGGAGATTTTTAATATTAGGATGTTTTTAATAATTTGAACAATTTTTATGATTTTTATACTTTTTTATCTATTAAATTTATAATCTTTATTGTCTAGTAATTTAATTATTTATTTATATTAATTTTATTATGATATTCTTTTAAGAATTCATTTTATTTAAACTCTAAAAACTTTTCCATGATACAAGAAATCTATATCACTTAAATTTTTTAAAAAATATCAAAGATTAAAAATTTAATTAATAAAATAATAAAATAATTTTTTGACTTAATAGTTTCTTCACTTGATTTATTAGATAGTGAAATATAATTATAGGTTTTAATTTTTATTAAATTAAATTAAATTTTAAAATTTAGTGAAGTGTATAAATAATATAAGTGTTCTTTTTTTTGTAAATTTTTTAAAAATTAAGTTGTTTTAGTATTGACGTTTAGGGGACAAATTTAAAAAATTAAAAAATTAAAAAACAAAAAAAAATCCATCTAATCTTTTATTATAATTAGAAATGCATTTTTATGAAGTTGTTTTGATTTTAATTTGTAAGTATGTTTATTCATTCAAAAATATGATTTAGAATATTTAGAGAATAAGATTGTATTTTAGATTTTGTCTTACATAAATAAAAAAGTTGAGATTGAACTAATACTAAATATTACAATGATAAAGATAAAGGAACAATAAGAAAATTTAGCTACATTTAGATTTTTTTTATTGGAAGAATGTGGAATACAATTGCATTGTTGAACTAAAATAGAAATTTTATACATTTTTGTTAGAGTATTATCAAGGATTTAACAAGACACCTTGATTTCTATTCATCAAAAAATGGAAAAATAGTTCCTATGGTAAATTTGAGGACATGCTCTGGTTACAATCATAACTTTAACCAATAAAAGTCTTAAGAATAAGTAATGAGTGTATGTAGATGATGATAAATATGGAGGTATGTGGTGTGCATAGTAATGAAGGAAGACCTAGGTGGTTAAAAATTGTATGTGTTTACTAGAGCTATTAGGTGAGAAGTGAGAAGAGTATTAGAAAGATTATATTTTAGACCGAAACCACTTAAATAAGAATTCTTAGACCAATTTGATTATTGGATTCAAATTAGAACTTAGGGTCTATGAAAATGAAAGTGTTTAAATGGAGAAAGGAAAGTTTGATATAAGAGTGTGTGTTGTCTTTTCTAGAGAATAAGAATGTGATATGTTAGCATCTTGGGTAATATAAAGATGGAGAACAAAGATAAAAAATAGTTTTATCATACAAGGGCTCATTTTCTTGTGAGATTATAGTGTTTTGGGATAATATATGTCCGAATGAGGTAAAAGTGGTCCAAAATATTTTTATTAGTAGGTGTTAAAACAATACAAAATTATAGGGAAATGTAGTAAGTATGCACCATTTGTCATTATATTTCCCTCAAATGTAGAGTACACGTGAGGTGTAGTGAATCAATGATGATCAAGAAAATAAAATTAGTTATGCAATACTTGATAAAGAACATACACACAAATTTTATCAATAGTGGCATGTTGTGTTGTTGTTCTCGTCATCAAGATTCAAATCCCATTGGGGATGAGGTCCTCCAATTGTGGCCTCACTGGATCATAGCTTCGGTTCAAAGAGTTTACCCCTCTTTTTTTTTATTTTTTAAAAGAACAAACACACAGGATATTGAAGAACTTTTCTTGGAATCATTTATCTATCTTCTACTCAAGTATAAGCTCAACTTTACAAAACACATAAGAAGAGAAATTAACATTCTCTATGAAAAAAAGCAAACAAATAAATTCTATAGATCCCAAAAAATATTTTTCTTTTTACTCTTTTAATTTTGTATGAAATTCCTATCACAGAGTTGGAACTAGTGTGATGTTCATGATGTTGAGGAAGAGAGAGAGCAAGAGATGCGTGAGTTGATCATGTCGAATGTCATATCCTTGGATTTTTCCTCTATGAAAGATACAATTAATGATTGGTGGGTACTATAGGATATATGGAGAATCATTTTAACCAAGATGGTATAATAGATAAGGTGCAATCACTTTAATCATATTCATAGAATATGATCTATGAAATTGTCACTTTTAACCATTTTGGTGTGTTAGATTTCAAGCCACAAAGTCTCTTTGACCAAGGTGTGTGGTGTCAGATCCATAAATCAATTCTTTGAATTGTAAATGTATTTTTTGTAGTGTGAAGGAACATAATGCTAGCTTAAATTGACTAGATGAGGTAAGGTGCAATTAATTAAAGTACAAGGAAAATAGAGACAACATATAAGATGTTTATTTCTAGATACTATATATTTATAGAGTAATAATCCTCAAAAAGAAAAAGAAAAAGAAAAAGAAAAAGAAAGAGAAAGAAAAAGTTTAAGTGTACAAAGATCACAATATAAATAAATCAAAATAAAACTACAAAACTTACCTTTTAATACGTTAATTTTCTTATGATTATCTATATCTATACAATAAAATTACTTATCTTTCATTACAAATATATGTACAATCATGTCAAAAAATATATTCTGAAACATAAATTTTAAATATATTTACAATTAATTTTAAATTTAAGTAGTAATATATACATCTTTTTTGGGGTGTTTCCTCTATCTGTTTTGTTTATGATGATTGAGTTTGGCTTTCGTTTGGTCTAACATACCTCTTTTGGTTGAGCGCTTCTTTTGACAGTTGACTAGTATATTTTTTGAGAATTAGCTCAATTGAACTCTACTATCATTTTTTAATCTTTAGCTCTTCTTATTTCATTATTACACTTCTAATTTCACACATGCATAATGACTTTATTCTCTTCTGATTAATTTTAAATTTAAATAATAATTATTAAAAAAATTAATGAAATGATTTTGAAAAGATTATATATACAGTATAATATATGATGACTTTGTTCTTTGAAATGAAAACAACAATATTGGTAGTTTAGGTACTAAAGCAAGCACACAGAAATAATGGTAGGGAAAGCAGGGAGCAAAGTAGACAATTATGAGACACCAAGGATTTTCCATACTGGGACCCAAACTTTTATGACATCCTACATAATAATTATTTCTCTAATTGTGACAGGCACTTGGGATATTAATGAAAAGTTTGGAATGTCTATTTCAAATGATTGACATGATTTTATAATGTCTTTTTTCTTTTTAAATTATTGACATGATTTATAGTTATCCAATTGTAATTATAATTTCCAAAAGTTAAAAGAGGTCCACTCTAGGAATGTATAACACTATTAAAAGTGGGGAATCATTAATCCAAAAAAGTAGGTGGGAGAATCGTATGGGCGATATTCTTCAAATCAATATTCACATAATTTTGCATGCTCGAATATTTCATAGCTATCTTTTTGATTTTGGAGTTTAGTAGTGTGAGGAAGTAAATATTACATGAAAGAATGTGATGATGAGAAGTTCAATGCTACTTTTTAAAGTATCTTTTTACGAAAAAGAATTGGAATTTATGTTTTTGATATTTTTCTTTACTTTATTGTTTTTTTGTTAATTTTGATAATAATTTTTTTAAGTGTAGTTGTTGTAGATTTATAAAAAATATAGTAATTAATTACTATCATAACAAGTTAAAATTAGAGTTATTTATAATGTTGTGATGTTATAATTTATGTAAGTAAAAATAAGATTTAACATTTTGATATTGGTAATTAAAATGTTATCTAATATATAGTAGATATTTGTAAGATATTAAGTTATTTTTTATATTCTATGTAAGTTATTTATATGATTATTTTTTTATGTAAAGTGTAAGATTTTAGATCTATAATTTCAATTGTTATTGTTGGCTTAAATACACAATACTCTTCAATGAACTATTCGTTATATAATATACAATGTGAAAATGTCTCGACTATCTAATGTTTACATATTATTGTGTTTTCTCAAATAATCCTTCTTGATTGTTTGGCTAGAATCTCATTCCTTGAATTTATGTGTTTATGTTTTTTTTAATGCAAAAGGCCAAAGCTTGAACTTGTATTAATGAATATATACCAGCAATATATACCATTGATGTTGAACAAAAATGGAGTGACTACAATAATTATGCCAACTCCCCACAATTAGAATGTAGAAATTTCTCCAATTTAAAATTACACCAAATGAAAATTGAGATTGTTTTCTAATATTCATGTTATGTACTGAATTTGTGTGCCTCTTAATCTATACTTACACTTTTGATAAACCATTTTGATTAGCAAAATCAAGGAAAAAAATTATCCAATCATAATTCATGCAATAGCTAAAAACCTAAAATTATTCTATTATTTTATATGATATAGATCATTGTCATTTTTTAATTTCTTGTATTGATAACTAAAATTATAAGTATCATTTAGTAGACAAGTGGAAGACATTATATATAAACATGAAGCCACTTGTAATGCCCTGCTAGGGAACCCAAGAGAGATTAACCTATAAATTGTTACTAAGTTTACATAATACTTTTATTTATAAGAGTTTACAAATAATATTGAATAACAAAGCATGAGCAATAACATAAAGTCAATACATACTCATAAACACAATCTCAATTATAAATTATAAATCTCAAGTGTTCCTTGATGTGGAATTACGTAAATACAATTTAATCTATTAAGTAGAATAATCATACAAATCTTCCACCTAATGAAATTAAGGTACATCATCAAATAAGGAACAAATAAATACATATGAACCATAAGGTATACATGATAACCCACATCCACTGCACAAGTCGCAAGGTATGCCATGCATGTCTTGAATGTTGTGTATAAATGTTTATTTTAATTTTTCTACTATTTTTGTAATGTTTTCTGATATTTTTCTAATGTTTTTCTATTGTTTTAAAATAGATTAACTAAAAATTACAATCTAAACTAACTAAATTAAAAAAAGATCAACATTACAATTACACAATAGCTAAAAATTACAATGATTTTTCTACAATGTAAGCTAACTAAATTATAAAAAAAAACATAAAAGATTACTTAAAACACATAATACTATCATAAAAACAAATTAAAAACATAAAAAAATATTTAAAAAATAGAAAACACCATTTTCAGCCACTCCTCCTGCACTCCAAGAAATCTGAAATTGCTACAGTGCAAATGAGTCGTCAAAGGCCTTTTTTTTAGCTTATATAATTTTTTTGGTTTCAGTCAAAATTGATTCAAACAGACATGGTTTGGCAAGACCACTTTTGGCTGAACATCAGCCACCATGTCAGTGTCGTATGGCTCTGTGTGGGTACCACACATGTTCAGCCTAACATGTTCCGATCGAAACCTGTTTCAGCTAAAACTTCTTGGTTAGCCTTTAGTGCGAGACAAATTTGTACTTCTACCCCATGGTCCATTAGTCAATCTAAAATGCATCACCAAACATTCATACAATCCTTAATTTGTCTTGAATGTAGTTTTTCACTCATCTCCTTCTTTGATTCTGATTTGGTGATATCCACTCTTCAACTCTATCTTGGTTTAAAATATCTAGCTCCACTTAAATAGTCTATTATATCATCCATCCTAAGCAAAAGAAATTGGTACTTTATTGTGATCTTGTTAATGACTCTAGAATCAACATCTATCCTCCATTCTCCATTCTTCTTTGGTGCTAATACTGTAGGTACTACACAAGGACTCAAAATTTATCTGATCAAACCTTTCTAAAACAAATCTATATTCAATTCCTCGTTCTCTACCGGTGTCAACCGATGTGCTCCCTTATTTGGTAAACTTACTCCATGAATTATATCCATGTAAAGAATAATACTTCTCACGGGTGGAAATCCATCTCGTACATTATTAAAAATTGTATCCTTATGCTCATTCAATAATTCTCTTATTTTTTAAGGTTATTTTTCTACTGGTTCTACATCATACTTCTTAGGAATCAAAACATAACACACTTTATCATTTTTCAAGCCATCCAAGAATTTCCTACCTTCAACCAAACAAACTCTAACACTAGTGAAATTCTCATTCTTAGGAGTCTCAACTAAAGGCAACAACACTTGCTTCATTCCATTTGTAACAATAGTATACCTATTATTTACCCCATCATGCAAAGCTTGTTTATCATATTTCCAAGGCCTTCCTAGAAATATATGACATACATCCATAGGCATAACATCACAATGAAATTCATCATGATAAGATCCTATTTTCAATTTCACTAGGCATTCTTTACTTACAGTACCTTATGATCATCTTTTATCCATGCAATCTGATAGGGTTTTAGATGCTTCAACCTCTGCAACTAAAACTTGCACACTAGTTCCTCAGAAGCTAGGTTATCTAAGCTACCACTGTCAATATTTATTTTTCAAAAATTTCCTTCAACTTTGCATCTTGTTTTTATAAAACTTATCCTTAGTAATGATTCCTAGTCTGGTTCTTCATGACATAGTACTCTTCTTACCATTAGGGCTTCTCCATCTTTGGGCTGGTTCAAAGATTCCTTGGATTCTTCTTCCACAAAATTATTTCTACCATTGATCTCTCTCTTATTTCTTGAACTTCCTTGAGTATATTCAAAGCAGGGATAACTTTAAGAAACCCCCCCTCCTGAAAAGTATAAAATCGTGGTGAATCACATAGTTTTTGGAGGAAAATTTTTTTAATATTGATGGCGAATTGTGTTTCAAAATATGGATATTTAGTGGCGAATTTTTTTTATAATGTATACCATTTTTATCTAAAATATGACGACTATAATTTTTTTATAGGAAAATTATTAATTTAATTGGCGAATTAAAATTCCTTATATTGATAAATTATGGCGAAACTATTTTCCAAATATTTTAATTAATTTATTTGTCACGGCGAATGTTTTTCAAAAATGCATATAAACATGGCGATTTAATATAATAGTTGTATAGTTGGTATGGCGATTTAATAATTGGAAATGATTATTAAATTTAACATTCCAGGCTATTTTTCATTCTCGAAGAATGACACGTGTGACAATTCCAGAGAGATTTTTCAGTAAAGGAGTTATCCCACCACATTCTGTCCAAAATGCACCTTCCACCGTTCATCTCTCTTAATCCAATGGTTTTGATTTGATGTTCAAGTTGCACTAGCAGGTGCAGTGGGTCCCATCACTATGATCCTCATCCAATAAGCCCACAATCAATCATAACACGTGTCATTATTCTGCCAAAATTTTGTCGTAAAGGTTATGAAGACCAACAATAGGCCTGAAATTCACCTAATTTGGTCGTTGATATGTTGTAATCCAATGGATGTGTGAGTCTGTGACCTCATAAAATTATTAATTAATTCCCATGGCGATGAGTAGATAACATCAAATAAAGTAATGTAACTATCAATTAATGGCTACTTAGATGGAACCGTTGAGCGTCGTTTGTACATGAGACAACGACTAGGAATTTACACGAGCAAATTCCCCTCTTGGAAGAATGATATTAGTCACTCTCAAGGTTCCTTCTGGGTTGGGTCTCAACCTCTTGGATAGCTCAACGGAAGATAAATGTGAATCTGTCCATGAGGAGGCCTTTGCTAGTTCATATCTCAAAAGGGCTGCAAAACAAACTTTAAACACAACAAAACTTTCTTTTTTGGGATTTTCAAATTTTAAAATGAAAACAATGTTAATCTAATTAATCTACCGTAATTGATATGCAAGGAAGGTAAGAAGAAAGATAACGAGATTTAACAAAAATTTGCTGAAAGAAACTAATGGACACAAACCAATATCACACTACTTCACAAATTAAAATACCAAGAAGATGAAGAAAACCCACAAAATAGAGATTTGATGAAATCACAATCTCAGCCAGGCAAATGCAATCATCAATGGAAATAAACGCAGACGTATAATAAGCCAAAACTCATTAGATCACAAAGCCACCACATATGTGCGCACATGTGAGACAAGTTTATCTTCAAAGCATCGAAAAAAAGAGATCTTCTCAATAATTTTGTCACAATGAAGCAATGAAGCAGAGGTGAACATCAAACTAAAAAGAATTGTAGATCAAATCACCACACAATCAACTGGTTCTTTGAAATAAACAAATGAGCAATTCACACATTCATAAATTTCACAAAGGCAGCAAAAGAATCACACCATGATTGAAGCACCAATTGTATGAATTATATTAATGATAAAAATCTGACCTTAATTACATTGAGTTCATACAATTTATAGAGATGTGCTCTCATTTTCACAGCTAGGGTTTTAGTTGCATCTAAAATTTGAAAATAAATTTAAACTATAGAATACATGAAGGAAACTATCTCTAAAAACAAGTTAAACTACCCTAGCACGGAATTGAACCTCGTGCATTACAAAACTAGAGAAAAACATGCATAAAATAACTCAAAAACAAAGTTGGAACTCATGCATTGTCTTCATGAGACTTTGTGATCTTCCCCTTTATTCTTTGTTATGGCTCTCCTATGTGGAATCAATTGGAAGAGGCCCTCAAATCATGTAGAAATGACTCCCCTTGACGTGATCCTTGTGACTAAAAATCAAGTTTGAGATGATTGAAGTCAAACGATGGTCATGCCTAGAAATGTCAGATCCCGACGGTTGCCCCGATAAAATGAAGCTCCAAAAATGACTAAGTGTGGAGATGAACTTTCCCAACTTTTGGACTTTCGGAGGCCAAAAATCCTCTAGGGCCGAAATGCCAAAAATTAGGACCTTCAAAAATGGCTAAGTGTGAAAAACTATATTTCTCCTATACAAAATTTGACTGAGTCCAAACTGGGTGTCTATCGACTTGGGAGGACTTTTGGGTGAGCTTTGCGGAACCTATCCACAATCTCTTATACCTCTTCAAAGTCATCCATTTTGACCCCTTCAAGGAGTTCTTGCTATTTCTCTCAGAAGGTGATCAATTCCATTGCAAAGCCCTGTATTTCCTCTTCCTGAGATAACATCTTCTGAATCTCCTCCTTCTGATAAAACATCTGCTGGAGGTCTTCTTTTGTTTTAACTCCTTCGAAGATGTCTAGATACTGATTCACAATGACATTTACAAGATGTATTGTTTTCTCATCGTCTTCTTCATACAAATCCAGATCCAACCCTTCGAAAAAATTATGTATTTCCCTCACGAAAAGCAAACTTTTATCTCTCCTTTTATTCATTCTCTTCAACACCTTTTTAAAAATGGTTAGAGCGCCAATGATATCTTGGATCCATTCCTCAAAATTATCCAGCTCTGACCCTTCATACCCCTTAACCAATACTTGGAAGCGTTGCTTCCTTATTACCATCAGATCTTCCAGTGCCTTTTTCCACTTCAAGGTCTTCTCCTCCAAACCATTCTCCTCACTCATAATCTTTACCAAGGATGTGATTCCTTGAAGGATACTTCGGAAAGGCCTTTGAATATTCTTGAGAGACACTTTGGCAAACTCCTCAAAATCAGCCTTCTAGTCTGCACAAGCTTGAACAAAAGAATGCGGGACGTCTATCGGTGTATTTACATCACCCCTTTTCTCCAAAATAGCCTGTAACGAGGCCTTAGGGTTACTAGGGTCAATGGGACCCGCTGTCTTAAGAATGAATTTCTTTATTTTTTCATTCTGTTCCATTAATGCTTTTATCTTCTCTTCACCCTTGTCCATGAAACCTAGAGCATGATTCAACCCGAGGGTAGCTAGAGTTTTACTCCCCTCTCTAGTTGGCTCTCCCAAATCTACTTCCTCCAACACAGTCATCTGGGGTGACTTCAGCCATACTGATACTCATTGTAGGGAAAGCCACCTGAGCCTTCCATCTACCCGCTTGGTCTTATGTTACATACGAAAGGGTCCTTTCTCAAGTACTAGATCCCGCTTGATGGAACACTCACCCTAATGCTTCCATATCTGTTTCATCATCAGTATACACCCTTATCCTTGGCTGAATCTCTTTGGTGAACCAAGTGGGCTTTGAAAAAGCATTAAGGGGCTCATAAGGGGAAGATAGAGTCAAGGTAGTTTTCAAGTGTTCTATCTGGACATCTCCTCATGACTCTCCTCCTCTCCTCCTTCTATTTATTGCTCTTCCATCACATTCAACTCTTCTTCAACATTCTTTTGTTCTTCCTCCTCAACCTGTTTCTCCGATCCATCCTGTCCTTTTGATAGAATCTTACTGACTACCTCTGTTTCTTTCTCTGGCTCTTGAGAACCTTGTGCTAGTGTTTCAGTGTGGACCAATGGTGGAATGGGAGCTTAGGAATGATGGTTCTGCATGGGAGGAGTAGGAGTGACAGGGGGAGTGGGTGAAGACATTGGCGAAGGAGGTGAAGTTGGCATGGGAACATGGATAGGCGGAGGTTGTGGTGGAAATGAAGTAGTTTGAACTGGAGGTGGAAGTGGAGTTGTAGGTGGTGTTTGATGCAGAGGTGGGAGTGGAGTTTGATGCATAGGTGGAGGTGGAGGTGGAACTAAGTGTAAAATTGAGGGAATTTGTATTGTTATATCTTCCTCAAATGTGACACCTACAACAAAATTCCTCCCTGACTCTGTAGTCTCCTTCTAAATTTCAGCCGCGACCTCCTCGACTGATTCCTAAGAGCATCACAAGACTTCCTCTCCTACTTTACTAAGAGGACTAGTGAACTGAGTAGGGAAGGAATCAAAAGACAAGGACTGTCCTATAGTTGGGGTCTGTGGCTCAAATTATTTGAAACCATGAAGTCCCTCAAAGTCAGAGATGTCAAATTCATCATCTCCTAGAGCATGCAGATTTATAGGTTCCCCTTGGGTTCCTCCTTTGGCGTCTTCTTGTGGATCATCTTCCAGTACCCACCTTCTCTTTAAGAATCCTATAGATTGGGTTCTTTTGCTTAGGGGAAATTGATCCTCCTCATCCTCATCTTCCTTTAAGAGGGTATCTGCCTAAGTGGGCGTCGAGTCTTTCTTCCTTTTGTACACGTGCCCTTTTATTGTTAGGAATAAGGTGTCTCAACCTTGAATAATTCCTATTCTTATTATTTGTTTTGTAAATTTATTTTTTGCAAATAATGAAATTAAATGTGAGTGTACATGTCTAGTTGGCATGTTGATGTGTCAATCCACTTGATGTGTCGGCATCTTGTGCGTAAGGAGATCATGACTGAAATGGTCATGACGGATTCCAATGACACGTAAGAGCTATTTAAGGAATGTGCTATGACATGTGTAAGAGCATCTTATGACTTGGGCCTATTTGGGCGCCCAAGAAGAAGTGGTTGGTGTGTGTAAGAGAATATGCCAAAAATAGGTTGGTATGATAGATTCTCTCACACTTCTCTTGTGACCGTTATTTTTGGTGGATTCTATGACAAGCTGTCATAGTCTATTCTAGGGATGGATGCCTATTCTTGGGATTGCATGTAACAGCTGTGTACATGTGGCTTCATGCATGGGTCTTGGTGGTTGGATGCCAAACTCCTTTTTTGGGTATTTGTTGGGTCCTGAGGAGTCTATATATATGATGTTGCTTCTATGGGAGAGACATAAGTTTGATAGGTATACTGTTTGCTGCTGGACTTGTCTCTCATCTCCTGAAAGAACTTGCATTGCAAGTGTGTTGTAGTCTTTGTGTTGAAGATAATACATTGTGCAAGTTTTGGAGGGGTGGGGTTTTTTTTACCGAAAGGTTTTTCCCCACCGACATATGTTTGTGTTTATGTGTTTCAATCTTCTCTATCTATTTTCCGTATGCATGGTATATGGCTGAAATATCTTTCCTTTAGAGATTAGCGTAGGAAGCTATTTCCATTCCTGAGTTTCCTTACATTGATCACCCCAGCCGGCCTAGATCTAGTTACCTTGAATTTGGGTGCCTTCTTTGGTGCACCTAGAGGTTTGGGACCACTAGTAGAGGGAGCAACTAAGCATATTCTGCAATATACATGGCTCTTTGCTGAGATTTTTTCATAATGAAAGTCATTTCTTCTAGCATGGGAAGAAGAGATGCTAAAGTCAAAAGTGTCTCTATATTTCTTAACCTCCGAAGAAAGTCACCACATCTCTGATTTTCTGCATTGTCATGATTTTCGTATATAATTCCAATCAAAGATTGATATTAGGAAAAAAATTGATGCGCTAGTCCATCCAAAGAGATCCATATGGTATCAACATCTTTAAGAAGCTAGTTTCCATTGGTAATGCCATCAACAAAGTGCTGAAATTCCCTAAAATGTTTGGGCAAACTCTTACTAAATCTCTTACTTACAAATCTCTTACTAACTCTTCAACCTTGTTTACTAAAGGAAACTTCTTTACAACTCTAAAAGAAAGATTCATCCCGTGGGCCATACAATGAATGCCAAAAATATATGGTGAATAAGAAGCCTGCATCTTTGTGCAAAGACCCTTCCTATGACCTTGCATTACTGAAGCTCCATCCTCTCCAACACAGATCAACTTCTTTGCTATTGTCAATTCATCCATAGCTCCATATTAAATTAAATGGCTCTTTACTAATTGAAATAAACTTTTTGATGTCACATTGTCCCTCAATTTTACAACAGTTAGTAGATGTGGTTGGCGGACATTATTTTGTATAGTATAAACATGCATGCATACCCACAACATATTATCTATTGCCATAAATTCATCTAAGGACAATGCAATAAAGGTTGACTCTTTTATTTTTCTCTGTACATCCTCTATTTCAACTTGGGAAATACAACTTTCCCATTCCTATCCACTATTTATTGACCATGAGTGATAGGATAGTTAGGAACTTTCAGAAAGTGTAACAAACCACTAATTTCTAGATAGTCTGTCATTGGATGCCCTCTTCTCAAAATATGAAAAACATTACTTAATTGAACAACTTTTCCACGTTCTTATACTTCACTTGCTTTTGCAAAAATAACATTAATAGAACCTTGAACTTCACTAGGCTTCGTCTTAAATTTATGAAACAAATAATATTCCTCAACATTCCTTTTATGTTGATATTTCTCCTTTGTTTTATATCTTACCACTTTTATTTCCTTTCCATCTATAGTTGAGGTTTCGTAAACTTTACGAACATGTTTCTCTATGGTGTCTAGTTTAAGCTGCAACCGCTTTTCCTTTTTATACTTCCAACTACAAATCGTACATCTGCATTCTATTGGTGGCTCACCTATAATTGGATTTTCCACGGGTTCAATGAATGGATACTTTGCTGCCCAATCAAATTTAAATCTCCTGGACATCTCTCATTGACGATCAATTTTTTCTTTTGATTTTCCTCTCCTTTTAGTGTTACTTTTAATTGAACCATCATCATCACTGAAGTTGATCGATTCATCCTAGTACTAGTTATTTACTTGAAATTCTTCTTCAAGGTCATCTTCATCAGAGATATCAGGTTTCGTAACTTCGTCACCAGATTTATTTGGTTCCCCAATTTGTTGAATAGAATCCTGTGTAGGTTGAGAACCTTGAAGTTGTATAGATTCCTTTGATGATATACCTTCCTCACTTTGACCAACACCATTGCGTCTACCCTCGCCAAAGTATGAAGATATATTTTTACATTTTGTTGGCCTCTCTTGGACATCTCCACCTTCAATAGTCATCTTCCTGTTTAACTTTGATTGTGACATCTCCAACAAATTAAGGCTGCAATATAATTTTACTTGAATAAGATACTACAGACTCGTAGTCATTTTTTGTTTGCTACCGATTGCAATTGTGAGCTCAGATTCAACTGAATTTTTGTACTACTAAATCTCTTGAAACTATCCTTATATACAAATGCTTATTTTGAATTTTGGTGAAGGGGTTGACAATTTCATATGATAACAACTAATATTTGGCAAAGCCCGTGTAATTTCAAGTAATTGACTAGGCGAATAGGGAAAGAATTTAGGACACAATTATGCATGATGCATGGAAAATTGGGTCCTACTGCAAATAAAAATTTCACTTGGGATAATGGGCTTTTGGAAAATGGTGATCCTTGATAAATACACCATTCCTTAATCTGTGGTGAATAATAGTAAAATATACAATAGAAAAATGGACGAACAACTTGACTACTATAGTGAAATTACGTACAAATAGTGGCGAACAAGCTGACAACTATACATGTCATTTATAAAATTTGGGTGGATTGGTCAACCTCTATACTATGCCCTTTTTTGCCAATTTATATATGCCTGACAGGACATATTCGCCAATTGGCAAATAATTGCCACTAAAAATATCTTTGATTCAAAGGTTCAATGTCCTCCACATTTGAAACAAGTTCTTCTAAACACCCTTCTGTCATCCTTCCTATAGCTATGCGAACCACCTCCTCTCTAGAAATTTTTATCATCTCTTTAGTATGAATTTTCCTCCTTGATTTCTACCTTACCCTTACTCTGATCTAAATAAGTTCTTCCTCCACCCAAGGTTCTTCCTCTCTGAAATATTCCACCTCTTCCTCTTTATTTTTTCTCATTCCTTTTGTTCACTTTCTCCTCATATTTTAGGGCATATTTGTAATCTTTCTCACCAATTTGTAATTTAACCAAAGTAATCTCATCTTTAATATATATCCTCACACCATTCAAGTACCTTTCAACCCTTTCAACATCATCATCAATATGTCCAGATCTGATGTCCAATCTATATAATTCTTCATTATATTCATTCACACTAAGATCCTTTTTCTTTAGGTTTTGCAACTTCATAAAAAAACTTACTTGGTAATAATCATGTAAACAAATTGATTTCAACTTGTTCACCATCCTATCCCATGACTTAATTTTATCATTTCCTCTTATTTGTCTATCTGTTTACAAATAATCCCACCATTAGGATGCATGTCCTCTCAATTTTGTGCAAGAATACTTCAATTTCTTATCTTTATTTATCCCTTCATAATTAATTTTTTTCTCCATCTTTGTGATCTAATCAAGTATTTCATCTGAATCCAAATTTCCATGGTAATAATGTGGATTGAATTATGGTCTTGCATTAACCCTAGTTAGGTCTTTGATAAGTCTTTCATCTCCCTATTCAATCTCTAGTTTCTCTTCATCCTCTTCAAATTCTTCTTCAGTCCTTTCTTACTCTTGATCACTCACATCTTCAATGTGTCAACCTCTCCTTTGGGATGTCTCTAAATCTTCTAATTTGGCTACAATCAACTATAATATATCAAACACAACTAGATATACATTGCTCCTTCCACCTCTAACATTTCCTCTACAATCCATCTTCTACAAATCCTATACAATTGCAAGTCAGATCCTCTTTCTGCCACCCTAGAAAAATCAACTTAGGATTTCACAAGCTTAGGAACCACGATCTACTTCAATAGAATCTAAAAATTTCATTGATACTACTTGATGCAGTCAAGGATAGAGGGAACTCAAAGAGTTCAATCCAATCCTTGTATCAAGAGTCATACAAAGGAATAAATATAGCAAGATACTTGAGAGAATGCAAGATCAACCTTCTTATTAATAGATAATCAAATACAAATGATTTTCAATATGCAGTTATACTTTCATGATATCTCTTTTTATTATCTATTCTAAAATCTAGCTATAAATCTCTACATGTTTTTCTTTCTTCTTTATCTTATCTTCTCCTTAGAGATCAAATACAAGAGCTTATAAAGCCTTTGTAAGTCGCAAGTCGGCATAAGAAAGATTACATTCCCCAATAAAGAGAAAATCTATTACAAATATAGGATAGGACCCAAATCATAATTATCTTAATTTAATTGATGAAACATAAGATGTGATCCCTGAAGTAGGTTGGTCACAAACATATTATCATCATGAAATGTTCCATTAAGATTCATTGATTAGGAAAATCCTTTGTGAGATTGGGAAATAAAAACTACCTGTCAAACATGAAGAAAAATTAAGTCCCACCAAGAATTTGCAAGATCTCATATGAGAAGAAACCAAAAGAGGTGAAAACCTAGGAGAAGGTTCAAGATGACTGTGTGAACATACTAGAAGGTTTGCATCTGTAAAGGATCCAAATTGATTGAACGTTGAAAGAAACAAAAAGACTAAATTTGCAGGAAAATATGAAATACATATTTTTGGTTAATCCTAGATATACTTCATTTCCTCCTCCCAAATATTATAAAATGCATAACATCTCTTATCTCTCAACCTTTAAATTGGTTCATTTCATTCTTCCTTCCATTCTTAGAGAGAATGAAGAAGATGAATTAATGTTGAGTGATCCCCAATATTCTTTTCAATATTTAAGTTATAAATAAAAAAATATAATGTGAGGAAATACAAATGAAGATGTTATGCTAAGGCTCATGATACGAACTCTTAAAATGATTATTCTTCTATGAAGTTGAATGTTTATTTGGTCTCGGTGTAACCTAAAATGTAGTGCTATGGAATACTAAAATAAGAATGAATTCAATAAAACAAATAGATTAAACACTTAGATTAGAATAAAAGAAAGAAATGAAAACAAGAATGCAAACCACAAGCAAGCACTCCAAAATCCATCTTGATCTTTGGATGTAGTCCAAGGATGGGGTGTGTACTCAAAGGATGATGCTCATGCTTCAAGGGATGTATTTTGATTAACATTGGAGATGGATGTGGATTTTGGCTATTAGATTGTGGAGTGATTTTGGTATAATAATGGTAGTTTGATAGTTTTTGATCTCTCAAAATATCATTATAACTTTACTATTTATTGGTGGATGATTTGTGAAGGGATAAGGGTTCAATTTATAGGTAAAGAGGAGGTGAAATAGTTCAGATGCAATATTGAAGAAATATCAAGAGTGGCTAGGATGATTTTGAGAGAGAGCACATGGATTGTGCTTTCTCAAATAGCTCTTCTTGTGACAAGTGTCACAAGGAGAGAGGCTTGGAAGAATGGGGGAATGTGACCATTTTGGGAGATATGAGAGGGGAAAAGGATGTAAGGGATGGAAAGAGTGTGTAAGAGGGATTTAAGAGTATTTAAGTCAACCTTAAATACTTATGGTTGGGGATTTGAGAGATGTGGCATGAGGGTTGACTTAGGATAGGGTTAGGATTTATTAATCCTCATGATTAAAGTTGTGAAAATGATTAGGGTAGGATTAGGATTGATTAGTGGGAAAGTAGGATAATTAGGAGAATGTGATGGGATGAGAGAGAATGAGTGGAGGGGATGATTAGGTAATCAAGTTTAATTAACTAATTAAGAGATCTTAGTAAGTGTGAATGGGTTGGGTTGAGTTAGAACTATGGGTTAGATGGTTGGATGAGGATAGGTTGGGCATTAAAGTTAGGAGCCATGTGCTCAAATTGATTAAATATAATTTATTTAATCAAAAAGGGAAAAGGGAAATTTGGTAATTAATTTAAATAGGCAATTAATATTTATTTAAATTAATAGAGGAAGTGGATTGAATTAACTAAATGGTTATGGGTCACTGGTAAATTAATTGGACTATAGGTAATTAATTAAATTAATTTAGCTAGAGGAATAACATTAATCAATTAAATAATGCATGATTACTTAATCAATGATACAAGTAAGATGATTAAATTTAATTAAAATTGTTAGTCAAATTTAGGTGTCTATATTTTCCCCTCTTTGAGATGGTGTTACATAGTAGCATTATTTCAAAGAAAGGTAAAACATAGAGCTAGGAAGAAAATGGTTGAATTAGAAAATGTGCCCTAGTCAATCAAAAGATTAACTAGGAGGAAGGATTATGGAAGATGAGGATGATGATGCCCCTCAAGAGGATAGGTGGGTTGAATAGAACACATGTGTACTCTTGAAATGGATGAGAGGATGCATGCAAGATGAGTGAATGATGAACAGATGGAGAGTTAAGAAGCTTGAGATGGAACCTCCCAACTAGAAGATGTTATGTAGTGAAAAATTATTTTATGTAGCAATATCCAAGACTTGCCAAGTTTACTAGGAACTCAAGGCCTTGTCATAGACATTGCATGGGACTAACTCAACAAAAAGACAAGGATTGAATTAACATCACACAAAGTCACAAAGGACTAAGGTGGATAAAATGATAGAAAAACCCATAAGCAAGTGACATTTCCCAAGTGCACAATACAACTACAAAGGATCACATATTAGAAATGAAAGGGTTGTATCTAAACACACATGCATGAAAAAAAAAAAAACTTCAAGACCTTGCCCCTAGTTTCACCATTCACAACACACCATGATATAATGGATCATGGTGACCAGGAGGAGGTGAAACAAGAAAGTTCAAGATAAAAGATAAACAAAGATTCAAAAGCACCAAAGAAATAGTAAGTATCTCAACCACCTCTTTCTATAGGGAGGATCATGGATAATGATTGATTGGATTGGTCTGATGTGAGGAAGCATACATCTTGTGAAAATGGATGATGGATTGATAAACTAAGATTCCTATGACAAGAGACAAGAAAGACACTTGAACCTCAAAGGGACTAGGGGATGATTGCTGAAACACTAGATAGATATGGACAAAGGCCACAATGACATGGAAAGGACTGGATGACACAAACAATGAGACCTAAAGACACATGTGTACAAATAAGCCTAGGTGGAGACATGACTAACACTATGTACAAGACACATGTTACAAGATGTACAAGGGATTGAGATGATTGATGATAGTGCAAATAAATGCATGATGGTACCCCTTTTAAGATGGAAAGCCAAGATGGACTGATGGTGGATAGGGTGATGTGGGAATGATATATTATGAAATGACACAAGGATTGGGAAGGATGCATCCCAATGATGATGATTGGATTGTGATCATGGCTGGGAAAAAGACTAATGATATGATTGGATGAGTTGATTAATGTCTAATTTTGGATAGCTAGAGGAGATGAATAGGATTTTTAGGTGATGGTAGATGGCTAGGAGCATTGGGATATGAATGAATGGCATTGGATTGCATGGGGGTATTCTAGAGCAAGATACCAATGAAAAGGGATATAGGAGGGATGCAATGATATGAGATGAAGGTTTTGAGAGATGGAGGCGATGGTGGGGATATGGATATTTAAGCATTAATATGAAAGGATTGATGGATGGGAGGATTATGAATGGAGGGATATGGAAAGATAAAGATTGGGAGATGAAATGATAGAAGACAAGATGAAACTAAAAATATGATGGAGAGATGAAAATATGGATGTGATAGGGTATCCAAGGAACACACCACCAAGGAATAATATTCCCCTACTTAGGATAGGTTATGCATAAGGAGTAATTTGGAGGGGTATGATGGGATGAAAGATTAAAAAAAAGGATAAGAGAGGTAGATGGAAGCTATGATGATGGGTGAATGAGGTAGGAAGATAGAGGATACTATGGTGGGTGGATGAGGTTGACAAAGGTAGGTGCAAGGATTATATGGAAGGAAGGATAGGTGAATAAAGGATATGTGGATGCAAATTTTGATGGGGAAAATAGATGCCAAAAGGTTCCCACAAGCATGTATACATGGTGGCCTTGATTTTGTTATCAAGATCCAAAGGAGGATGGAGGAGGTGAAATGACTAAGATGTGATAGGTATGGTAGTCTAAAGAAATAGAGGACATGATGGAGAGGTAACTAGAAGAAATTTCCCCCAAGCTTGGAGAGAAAACAGATGGAGGGATTACACATGATGCATGTTTTCTAGGTTTTCATCATGGTACTTGTCCAAGGTGCTTGTTTTCCAGGTTTTCACTAGTAGATGATTTTTTTTTGTGACTTTTTTGACTCTTTCAACTTTTTGGGGGGTTTTTGGAGGGATTTTATGGATGGAATGATAAGGAGGATATGGATGGGGGACTCAAGCATCAAGTTAGAAATCAAGGTAATATGATACCATTTATAGTGCTCACTAGATATTGGTGCAACCTTATTTGGGATTGGCGGCTTATGCCAAGGCATGGATGAGATGGTTGTGATTGGGGGTAAATGTAGGATAAGGGATGTGGTGATAGGAAGTGTTTGGATGGAATGATGGAAAGTGAGTATGACATGGAGAGGTTGTAAAGACCAACATTGGAACATGTTGTGAGGTGGGTGGAAGGAGTGAGTGACAAGTGGATGGTACATGTGGATATGATGGAGGAGTTATGGTAGGTATTTTTGGGACATAGGGACCCAAAATAGATTTAGGAGATGGAGGATAGGAATGCTTAGCTAGTGGATCAGAAACTTTGGATGCCATTGTGTATTTTTATTTTAGATGCATTTCATTTTTTTCTTTGGGATTGACATAGTTTTTTCTTTTTATTTAGTGGGACTTTGCGACCTTTGAGATCTAGTGCAAATTTTTGATTGGATTTTTCTTTTATTGAGCATGTCTTTTAGAGTGGACATGGAAATATTTAGATTTTTGTGGATAGTTAGCTTTATTCATTTTTTATTTGGAATCCCAATTATTGCAAGTAGCATTGGAAGGAATATGGGAAGTTGTATGATTTGGATGGAAAGATGGGGGTAATATAGTGGGTGTCATGTGTGGGTATGTTCTTTTACTGATCCCGATTAGGAATGTAAGGGGTATATTTTCTATGGTGGTTGATAGGGATATGGGATTGGTGGATGAGGGAATGAGTAGGATAAGTTGGGGGATGAGATTTTGGGATGTGAGGTCCCAAAATGAATGTGGTATGTGGTAGACATGTGATGATAGATTTTGGGATATAGGGACCCAAAATGGATTTAGAGGATGAAGGAGGAATGTGATAGGTCATCTTGGGTTGCAATGATGGAGGAGGGGGGATGGAGTTAAATATTTTGGAGGAATGTTGGGAAGATGTGCTGGTGGGTTTGGAAGCACACTTCAATTTTTCATTAGGTCTACCAATATTTTTGGATGAAATTCCTTTAGATGTGTAACCAAGACCATAATATTGTGGATGTTTTTTGACATGGATGAGCTATAGGGTACCTTGTTAATGGGGGCCTAAGACTTTACCTTGATAATTCCATTTCATGAGTATTTGATCCAAGCTAGGATACTTCTTACTTGGGGAATAAGATGCGAGTCCATTATTAGGTGCAGTTGTGGTAGATATGAAACTTATTTCTTCTACTTCAAGTGGAAAACCATTGATAAATGTAAGTGAACCAAGGGGATAGAGTGATACTGGTGGGATAGATTGGATTGGATTGGATTAGATAAAGGATCATGAAGTGGAGGGTATGGGATGATGTGATCTTGACTGGGATGGGGGGATGGTAATGGATCTTGAGATGGAGTGGCAGGAATGATGCAATCTTCGTTCAGGTTAATGTATATTTTAACATGTTTTTGGACAAGATCTTGACATGATTATATTGGTGTGGATGGTGTGATGGGGGATGTATGGATGGATTATTCAAATGGAGTGGAGGGAAGGATAGGAGGTTCTACAATTATAATATATGGAAAATGGTGGACTCATGAGGTTCATTGAATGGGGTTTGGATAATTATAGGAGGAGATGTGGATGGGAATTGGATGGAGTCAATGGATGGGAGGGATTAAAAGATGTTAGGAGATGGAAGAGGATCAATAAGTGGGGTAGATGGAAGAAGGATGAGAGGTGTAGGAGATGGAAATGCCTCATAACTAGTGGTTTCACATGAGGGATTGAGATGACATGACTCATCAACTTTAAGCGAGGGATTTTTCATTGGCTTCCTTGTGAAACTCCTTGGAGACATGCATGTTAGAGGTAGAGGTGGGGGATTGACATATGGAGATGGTGGGAGGCTAAGGTAGTCCACATATGGTGGTGTGGTGGTAGATTTTAAGATTGGTTTAATGAATGATGGTTTCGAAATGGGTGTAGGAGATGACATGGCTAGATAGTTTACATAATTAGGCGTGGATGTGACTTGTGAACTAGATTGACTAATTGATGGGGTAGGGGTGATGGATTGGGAAACACCATATGACGGGGGTTGAGGGATGTAGGTAGATTGTGGAAGGGGATTTGTGGTGACATAGGAGGAAATGGAAGATGGTGGTTTAAGATAGGATGGAGTAGATGGAGATGATGGGTAGGATAGAGTAGATGACATTATATTAGAAATAGTATGGGGATTATGGTGATACATTAGAGGAATTGGAGGACTAGGATTATGGATTTGAAAATAGGTTGGAAGATAAGGATATGGTGGATTTGGATTAGGGATGTAGCTAGTAATGTTGTTGTGGAAAGGTGGAGATTGGGATATGATTATGGGAGAAGATGGATGGATGAATGATGTATGAGGGGGATATGTGGGTATGACATAAGAATGAGGTGTTGATGAATGCGATAATAGATTTCCCTTGTTAAAGGTATGATAAGGAGTACTAGTGGGTATGCATGGAGGTATGATAGGGTAGTTTGGAGGAATGATTGGGTTTTGGATGGTGTTTGGAGAAAAATTTCCAAGGTTGTCAATGTACTCGTCATGATCAACAAGAATATTGTCATCATTGGAATAGGATAAAGTGGAAGAAACAGTAGGATGACCAAACTCATCATAATAGAATTGTGACATGATGATTTTTTGATGAGTTGGATAGGGCTGAAGGGTGAAGATGGATCAAATACTAAATCTCAAATTAGGATGAACGATAAGCTCAGATTGAGATTTGGATTAAGCTCAGGATAGGAGGAAGGACTCACTCCAAAGAAGATGGAGAGGGGATGAGAGATGACCAAGATTACTCTTCTAGCCTAGGATATAAAGACAAAAGGAGGACCTAATGGTAGATGGTAATAACGCCACTAGAAGAAAAATGACACAAGATGACAGTATGGACATGATTATGAACCTAGGATGATAAAGTTTGGAGGCTTGGGTGATTTTGGTCTAGAAATTAGGACTAAGTTTGGATTGATTTGGCACAAGATTTGTTTGTATAACTCTTTGTTTGTGTATGCTTTGAAACTATTTTCACTAGTTTTGTAACATTGAAAACACGTACACGAAGTTCTACCTTACAGAATCAGCTTAGCTTTGAAAACCTTTGCTCACAAACTTAGGTACACACCCAAGAACTAATTAGAATACAACCACTGAAGACCATGTAATGGGTCAATCAATGCCATATTAGCCAACTCCAAATGCTCAAGAATGGCAAGATATGGTGAGTGTCTTGGGGAGGTTACTATCCTCCTTGCACAAAGATTATCAAACTTTTAAGGGTAGATCAGGTAGGTTGTAATGTCCCCTTTTCCAAAGTGGAATTTAATGATAATACGAATTAGAATATAAGATTCAATTATTAAATAAAAGGAAAATAAATATAATTATAATTACATTGACCAAATTAAATAAATAATAATATATTGTAATATTATATTATTTAAATTATTATAAGAATAATAAAATATATTAATAATAATATTATTAATAAATAAATAATAATAATTAAATGATAAAATTATTAAATATATAAAAATAAATAAATAGATGATAATATTTATAGATAAATAATAATATAATCATAATGTGATATAAATAAATATATATATTTTTTATATTAAATATAGAGAGTACCAAATAAGATTACAAAAACGGAATCCAAAAGGGAGACAAAGCCTCAACCTATCCACCAGCTAACTAAAACAGAACCAAAAAAATCATCACTGAACAAGTAGCGAACAAGGCCGGGAGGAAGCAATGCAAATAGATGGAATAAAAAAAATAACATAGAGAGAATTTAGACGACACTCATATATTATCGAGACGGATAAGAAATATACCAACTCTGGTGCAAACAATAGACTATGGATGCATTGAAGTATTAATTATCGTAACTTAGATAGTGTAGATTATATGAACAACACATAAGAAGTTCATCGATCATCCATTTCTACTCTTCCTCTCAGCCACAGGGGGGAAAGTTTCAGATTCACATTAAAAAATATAGCAACAAGTTAAAGCCAATATCCATAAAACAACTAGGATTTAATTCATACACAACAAAAAGAAAAGAAGCACCAATTATCTAATACCATCAGCCCTAGGAAAAGAACGTTGAGAGTATATTCTACAGATCACCAAGAATAAGCTAATATGCATGGCTTGGTGCTTTAGCGATGATAGATTTCTGAGACGAAGATAATTAATATACTAATGCAAAGCCAAGGTTTTCATGTTTGAAACATTTATCAGCTAAACAAAGGGATGATCTATCAAATAAATATTGTTGAGGAAAATCCAATTCTTATACAGCCAAGAAACCATTCTTGCTAAGCTTTAAGGACATCAATTGTGATACGGGGAATAGACATCACTTCACAATCAAATTAGAACAAGTTCTTTCCAAGTGGATAAAAGATCAAAGTCAATTGAAAAACATCATACCACCAAATAGATTTAGGAAAAGATTCTCGAATCAATTTTAGTTCTCTGCACAGATTGGAGAGTAATACACAACTATGAGACTATTATAAAAAAACAAATAACATTGCTTTGCATGATAATGATGTACCTGTATAAGATATCTCATCTCTATGAGTGATTGAGAAATATTCCTCAGCCCATACAAAATATAGTCGCCAACAATTTCACATCACATAATTCAAGAATCAAAGCTTATCTTTATATCAATCTAAGTGAAGATAACAATAATACTTTATCTTATATTTCAAATAACATTATAAGTGATATAATAATATATCCTCCTTATAATTACGCAACATCATTACCATCCTTCTAAGTGCATGCTACTAGAGTATTCGAGAGAAAGATGTCCCTTGAAAGTGAAGTTCTTAGAGAATAGACTCAAAATCATAATAGTCTTGATAGGGGACATTACATAGGCTGCTAGTTAGTGGATATTAGTTTTCATGTGGCATCCATCCAATTGATTTGTATATGGGTGACTCACTTAAGAGCCTAATGGACCACATTATCTCCTTAGGTAAGTTTTCCTGATACAATATATCATCCACACACCATGCTCGAGTTTGGTTGGATATAAAATCAGAGTTTACTTGTGGTCTTATTTATATATCAGCCAGGGTATTTACCAGTTTGAGGTCATCCTCTAAAGTGGAAGCACACCCCTCTAGATAGGCTTCTCTAGAAGAAAATTAAACAACTTAATCTTTCTCTTCACCCAAGTTCTACAAGGGTGAGGGGAGAGGATACAAATATAAGCTATTCACTTTGCATCACTTAGATAAATGAGATTGCTAAAAATGAACGCTCGAAAAGAAGTGTTTAAAAACACTCCTTAAGACACATCAAACACTCTTTCATTTCAAATTGAAACCTAGATTATGGCTATGTGTTTCCTACTCTAAGGAAAAAGACACACATGTTTAGGATGCAAGGTTCAATTTATTTGGAAAGATAAAAATTGGAATGTTTTAAAAGAAGATTTTCCAAATGTTTTGTCCCTTAAGCATTCAAGAGTGAATTTTGTTCATTTTAGGACCCAAATTGAAGTGCTTTGATTGTATTGTTCATTTTAAGAGCACCAAATGAAAGGTTTGATTTTGTCTTGTTCTTTTTACCCAAAGTTCATTTTAAACCCAAAAACCAGGTTTGAGGTATTGTTTGGCATGCAATGTCAATTTTTAATCACTAAACCAAATGTGTATTCATTCTATTTTTAAAAGATAAATTTGCGTTCCCACTAACTATACCTACAATCACACAATAGTTAGAATAGTGATCCCGCGATACATACTTGTGATCCCGTGGGATTGTCTAAAAATGTAAAAAGCACATAATCTATAGTACAAAAATTAAATGCTATACCCACAGCTGCGATCCTACTTGGTCAACCCGCAATCCCGTAGGGGTCAAAATACAAACCCAATGGCATAGTTTTTGAGATTTTCTCAAATTTTTTTAAATGCCTCAAGGCTTATAAGTCATGATCCTATAGGGTCTAACCACAATTCCATAGGGTCTACCCTCAGTCCCATTGACTATCAAAAGTGGGAGAAAGATAGGATAGAAGGGGATTAGACATAAGAGATAAGTCTACAAGAATGTGGTCCTGCCTGATTTGCCTTCAATCCCGCTGACTATTTCCACGATCCCACTAGTAGAATTTTTGGTTTCTGTTTGGATTTTATGGACGAGAATCATGTCACAAATTCCTCTTCTTCCTTATCCAAACCTACAAAAACTCACAAACACCTTGCAATGCACTCAAACAACAAAAAATGTTAGTTTTGGGTTAGTTTTGAAAGTAAAAATAGATGTAAAATAGAAATGAATGGCCCTTGAAGTGGGTCCCACCAGGTGTGCCAAAATGTGTCACCTAAAATGTAGTGTTATGTAATACTAACTAAGAAAGCATTCATCAAAACAAATAGATTAAACACTTAGATTAGACTAAAAGAAAGCAATGAAAATAAGAACGTGAACCACAAGAAAGCACTCTAAAAGCCCTCTTGATCTTTGGATGTAGTCGAAGGATGCTCAAAGAATGATGCTCATGCTTCAAGGGATGGAGTTTGATTAACAATGGAGATGGATGGGGATTTTGGCTATGAGATTGTGGAGTGATTTTGGCATAATAATGGTAGTTTGATAGTTTTTGAGCTCTTAAAATATCATTATAACTTTACTATGGATTAGTGGATGATTTGTGAAGGGAGAAGGGTTCAATTTATAGGTAAAGAGGAGGTGAAATAGATGATTGAGATGAAATATTGAGGAAATATCAAGAGTGTCTAGGATGATTTTGAGAGAGAGCATATGATTGTGCTTTCTCAAATGGCCTCTCCTTGTGACACTTGGAAAGAGGCTTGGAAGAATGGGGGAATATGACCATTTTTAGAGATGTGAGAGTGGAAAAAGATGTAAGAGATGGAAGGAGTGTGTAAGATAATTTAAGTCAACCTTAAATTCTTATGGTTGGGGATTTGAGAGATGTGACATGAGGGTTGACTTAGGAGAGGGTTGGGCATTTCTTAATCCTCACTATTAAGGTGGTAGAAATGATTAGGGTAGGATTAGGATTAATTAGTGGAAAGTGAGAGAATTAGGAGAATGTGATGGGATGAGAGAGAATGAGTGGAGGGGATAATTAGTTAATCAAGGTTAATTAACTAACTAAGAGAGGTTAGTATGTGTGCATAGGTTGGGTTGAGTTAGAACTATGGGTTAGGTGGTTTGATGAGATTAGGTTGGGGGTTAAAGTTGGGAGCCATGTACTCAAATTGATTAAATATAATTTATTTAATCAAAAAAAGGAAAAGGGAAATTTGGGAATTAATTTAAATAGGTAATTGTATTTATTTAAATCAATAGAGGATGTGGATTTAATTAACTAAATGGTTATGGGTTAGCATTAAATTAATTGGGCTATGGATAATTAATTAAATTAATTTAGCTAGAAGGATAACATTAATCAATTAAATAATGCATGATTATTTAATGAATAATGCGAGTAAGATGACTAAATTTAATTAAAAGTTTTAATCAAATTTAGGTGTCTATAGTCTCATTTTCTACACCTTTACCTAATCCCAGAGAGGAGCTTTACCTTGACAAACCTTGCCAAAAGTTGAAGATTTCAATGCATAAGGATTATTATTCTTCTCCTTCTAACATTAGAAGTCCTATTGTGAGTAATTTGGAAAAATGATTTTGGTGATAATGTTGATATTATTAATGTTGCTAATGATGATTTTTCTTGTATTTTCAAAGGCATTAATATTATCTCTAAGTGGCACACATTATTATTTATCATTATAGAATGATCTTTCTTTAGCAATGGGATATATTCATCTACCATACTAGCCATATCTCCTATAACATTTCTGTGCACCATCACTGAACAATATTCAAAAAGATTGGGAGGTTGATGAATTTCCTAGATTTTCCCACCTGTGTAGTAGATTGTTTCATGTTTTTTCTTACACATAATGTTTTCCCT